>QVTF01019476.1:0-87139 GCA_003573665.1 Oxygymnocypris stewartii
TATAGGAGGTTCCTCCATAGTGTGGCCATAGTGCATGTAGGGGTTCCTCCATAGTGTGCCATAGTGCATGTAGGGGTTCCTCCATAGTGTGCCATAGTGCATGTAGGGGTTCCTCCATAGTGTGCCATAGTGCATATAGGAGGTTCCTCCATAGTGTGCCATAGTGCATGTAGGGGTTCCTCCATAGTGTGCCATAGTGCATGTAGGGGTTCCTCCATAGTGTGCCATAGTGCATGTAGGGGTTCCTCCATAGTGTGCCATAGTGCATGTAGGGGTTCCTCCATAGTGGATTATCAAAGACTCCAGCCACCCGTCCCACAGACTGCTCTCTCTGCTGCCCTCAGGGCGACGTTTCCGCAGCATCCGATCCCGCACTAGCCGACTGAGGGACAGCTTTTTCCCTCAGGCTATCAGGCTAATGAACAGAAAAAACTAATACACCCTACATCACACTCCCACTCACAACATGCCATGCACTGCACTTTAACACAGTTCAACTGGACTACACGCACACACTGCACTAACACAACCTTTCTGCTATCACTGGACACCATACAATGCACATCCACGACACTGCATATGCATAATCTGTTGCACCTTTGCACATCTATCTGCTGCTCAACCAACCAATCTGCTGTTAATTTATAATCTGTTGCACCTCACATTATTACTATGTATAGACTACATTATGTATAGATACTGTACATAATGTAGATGTGCCCATACGGTGTATAATGTGTCGTTGATAATTAAGTATGTCTTTATAGTACACTAAGTGTACTGAGTATATGTATGTGTATTTTGCACATTGTCTTCTGTACAGTCTGTAAATATGTACTGTCCATATGTAAATTGTTTGTTGTTTTTTTGCACTGTCTGGAGCACGCTCGTAAGAATTTCACTCACCAAGGCACTTGTGCTGTGGTGATGTGACAATAAAAGTGATTTGATTTGATTTGATTGTGTGCCATAGTGCATGTAGGGGTTCCTCCATAGTGTGCATATTGGTTTACTTTCAGGGAGTAAAACAGGGCTATTGTAGTTAACTGAAACCGTTAACAATCATATGTGTTACTTGTAGTGTGTGTGCGCGTGTGTGTGTGTGTGCACGTGCATGTGTGTCTTGGTCTTAAAGAAGTCTTTAAAAACTCTTAAATTTACTTTCATCAAACCTGCAGAAACCCTGATCAAGTTCTTTAAATGTCTTTATCTAGAAACCAAAGTCATGGAAATGTACTGATCAAAAAGTATGTGAACCCTGAGGTTAATAACCTTCATATGTTTTTGTTTTTCCAGGACATGGGTGTGGATAACTCGGTCATTCCTCCAGGCACGTACGTCAAAGTCTCCGGCAACCTCCGCTCTTTTCAGGTGAGAACTCGTGTGCAATTAATGAAAAACTCAATTAATGTGCTGTTTTATATGCGCTTAAGTTGAAGTGTGAATGGGGTTGTTGCACTATTTAATTATTCAAATATAATTTCCTGTGCATTGTGCAGTTTGAGTAATAATATATATATTTTTTTGCTTCATGCAATAAAGATCACTGTTTATATTCCTCTGCTAGGAGACTGTTAGTGAGCAGCAGGTTCATAACTCCCTTGTGCACTATTTAAGTGTGTATCTTCAAATCCAGTAACTCTACTTGCCCATTGGCCTCTATCCATCATGGCACCTACACATCTTCAGTTATATCCTCCTGGGACCCAGCTGTGGAGTTTTTGCCTCTGTGGTGGACATTATATTTTAGTGCATTTTTCTGAGACCTCACATGTCACAGTTATACGTCTGGATGTCCTGTACAGAGCACATTCAGGGCTTCATAGAGATACTAAATGATTGGTAGTTTCACCATGACCACACCCTCTCCTAGGTCTTTAAAGATGGCTACATTTAATCTAGTGAAATATTTTACATCCTTATGGAAATATGATTATATTTTGTAATTGTCATTTTAATCTGAATAATTGTAAAATTGTTTGTCATAAAGCAACATCTCAGGATAATGTTATGGATTTTCAAATTAAAATATGATTTGCTGTTATGAAACAGGACATAATTTCATACATGTAGAGGACACCAGGACTAAAAGCATGTTTTTTACGCATTTTGGTAGACATAACAATTGAATAGGAAAATTCATTATTTACCAATTGTCTTATTAAATATTAGATATTATTATGAAAATCTGGCCATTTATTACTCCCATTATGACCATTGTTTTTTCAACATGCTGTCCTAACAGCAACACATTAATATGCTAATTAGATACAGTGTGTAGATACACTGCGTTTAATGGGAAAAACTGTTTATGGAATTTTTTACACATATTGCATAAAACAAAATGGTTTATCAAATAATTTCTTTATATATTTTCTAACATAGTTGAGAATCATCCTTAAACAGTATAGTATAAACAAAATTCTGAAACCTAAAAATTGATTGGTGATTTAAAAAAGGTTTCTATTTTTGATGTCTATTCATGCCATTTTTATTTTTAGAAAAACCAAGTCCTAGTGTCCTCTACAGAGGACATCGAAAAAAAGTTAATAAAATATGATATTTCAAAAATGTTATTTTTCTGTTTTTCTTAATATTGTCTAAACAATGTTATGACATGAAAAAATACTAAATTCACAAAACTGTGTTCTCCAGAGGATATATATGTGAATGGTATATAAAACACTTGGTCTCATTGCAGAATAACCGGTCGTTGGTTGCGTTCAGCGTCCGAGTGCTGGAGGACATGAATGAAGTCACTTCACACATGCTGGAAGTTGTGAACGCTCACATGCAGCAGAGCAAACCGCAGAGCATGGTGATTCTAGCATATGCTTCACACACTACACTTCTGCTTTCCGCTTGCTCACGCTAGGGCTGGCCGAGATGGGCAAAAACTCATATCTCGGCTGATTTGCGGTATGCAGTATACGTCTCGGTATTTGGATTAAACAAATAAAGTGATGCAAGTGTATGTAGGCATATATTGTTTGCAAAAAAAGGTTAAATCACATTACCAACATTGCGATCTAAAAACAGAAGTTTAATTGACACTAAAATTAAAATAATAAAAAAGCAGACTAATTAATTAATAAGGCTATTTTGATAAGCCCATTAGGCACTTTACAGTTATTGCTATCATACAAATACACTTACTTGTAGGTTTGAAATCCTACATGTGTCACATTTATTGTCCAACTACAAATAAGTTGAGTTTCCGTGTGTACCTGATGGTAGTTTTTCTCAAATGAAATGGTGAAATGCTGGTGTAGTTAGTCTCAGGGCAGCTTTGGAGATGTATTTATATAGTGAGATGCAGAAGAGCGTCATGCGTGCTTGAGTTTGTGCGGCAGACCAAACTGTGACACGCAGACTTCTTCTAAAGACTACATTTTGCACTGTAATGTTCAGTCTCTAGTGCATTACATGACTTAATTGTACAGCTCTACGTTTCATTTTATTCATCCAAAATCATAGGGCCATAAATAATATAAAATATCATATTGAAAAAACAGCTGAATGTTGTCCCGGCTAATATCTCTCTCTCTCACTGTTTCATTGTGTTTGCATGCATGTTTGTTTCTCTGTTGTGACTAGTGTGTTTGGTAACCGAAGATGTTTCTGTTATAGGTAGGAGGAGGTGCAGGAGCTAACATAATGCCCACGACACATACTAGCATGAGCAGCGTGAGCGCCACAGGAAGCTATTCTGGTGCTAATATGATGCTCGTCAATGGTTTGAGTGCCAACCAGAATCAGGTGAGCCAAAATTAATCTGCTGCCGTTCAAAAGTGCAGGATTAGTCATATATATATATATATATTTTTTTTAAAGAGGTTTCTTCTGCTCATCAATCTGCATTTATTTGATCAAAAATAAAACCGTAATATTATTGCAATTTAAAATAATGGTTTTCTGTTTTAACATACTGTAAAATATCATTTATTCATGTGATGCGACGCTGAATTTTCTTACGCTGCTGGTTTAGGGCTAGTTTTTTTCTTTTAATTGATCAAAAGTGATAATCAAGACCTAAATTGATTGATTTTGACTCCTGTAAAAGTATGACGGACGTGTTTTTCTGATGCTGACTCTGGTCTTTGTGCAGGTTTTGAGTCTGATCAAGAGCTGTCATGAGCCTCAAGGCGTCAGCATGCACGACCTCAAGCAGAAGCTGAGCAGCATGAGCGCCACAGTCATCAGGTACAGACCTGTCCTGCGACACGGCTCTTTACTGGGAGGGCTTTTGTAGTGGACCTTAACCCAGAGAGGAATTTGACGTTGCTCTTCCTCTTTCTAAGTTTCAGTTTCTCTTCTTTTAAGCGAAATGATCTTTGAGAATAGCACGTCCTTTATTTCCTTGAATAGGCTTCCTCTATTTCTGTCACCGGAAGGTGTTCGTATGAGATTTAGCATGTACTTCATTCTCGACTCGACGGTTTGTTTCCCAATCTATGAGGCTGATTCTGTGAAATGATATTTCTGCTTTTAGTTCTGTCTTTAACAAAGTTATCGCAGTTTTGCATTTAATTTCATTTTCATCTTTTACACCGTTCTCAAATTGACTTGTAATTTCAGTCTAGTTTTTGCAATGGGTCTGAAAGTTACGGTTTCATTCTTTTAATGCAAATTTGTATTTTATTGTTAACCCTCATGTTGACTTCCACTCATTTTGACCCTGAGAGGATTTTCATTTTCACACAAATCCTAGTTATTGCAGTGGACTAAAACGTCCTGAATTTGCTCAAAGGGTATAACAACCCATAATGACCGGCCTTCTGAATTTCTCATGCTATTTTGTTTCCAAATCACGATTCAATCTTTTTTCTTTCAGTTTTGTACAGCTTTTGGAACTGCTTGATCTTAGACTGCATTGATCTTAACGTATGCATCTCCGCTTGAGCGAACATTGCCAAAATTATCCACAAATAATGCTTTTTCACTCAAAAACTGAGGTGCATGAGCTCCGATCAATCAACTACGATTAACCACTTCCACAAAGAAACACACAACCTGTGCTCATTTATGCACTTTTATCCACAATGCATTCAGGCTATACATGTTTGTATCAGTGTGATATGACATGAATTGAAAGTTGACGAAAAGATTGAATCCAGGATTTGTTGATAATACAACATAATGAGATATGTACAAGCAGTTTTTAAAAGGCTGGTCATTTGTGACGGGAAACAACGGGTTAAAAGATGTTCAACAGCACAAGAGTTAATCAAGTAAAGAACAGCATGTAGTTATGTCTAAAGTAAGTGAAACCTTTTAAATATATAGTCCTCTTTAAACCACAACAAAGGTACACGTGCGCATCCGGAAGGGGTTTTTATGACCACAAATACAATGCCCTCCATAATTATTGGCACCCCTGGTTAAGATGTGTTAAAAGCCTTAAAATAAATTCAATTTTTATTGCAGAAGCATACTCTCACGCTGAAAATTGTAGAAAAAAGTAACCTTCAACTCAAGTGAATTTTAAGGTGAAAAAAAAATCCCTGACTAAGAAATAATTATTTTTTCATAGAATCACCTGTTCCACAATTATTGGCACCCCTAACAATTCCTAGGAAATAAATGTAATTGAAGTATTTCTGTCATTTCTACAGTAGTTTACAAAGTTGATCAGAGTATCTAGGAACATTTAATTAGTAATTCATCACTTCCTGTTTCCCTGGGGTATAAATATGACGTGACACAGAGGCCATTTCTCTTATCCACTCTTTAACATGGGAAAGACAAAGGAACACACCATTCAAGTAAGGCAGAGAAAAAAACTTTTCTCACTCACAATCATAAACGCAAATGTCTGGAGTTCGCTAAGTGGTACTGGGGCTTTAACTGGGACTGTGTGCTTTGGTCAGATGAGACCAAGATAGAGGTTTTTGGCAACAAACACTCTAAGTGGGTCTGGCGGAACACAAAAGATGAGTATGCAGAAAAGCACCTCATGCCCACTGTGAAGTATGGGGGAGGATCGGTGATGCTGTGGGCCTGTTTCTCTTCCAGAGGCCCTGGGAACCTTGTTAGGGTGCATGGCATCATGAATGCTTTGAAATACCAGGACATGTTAAAGCAAAATCTGGTGGCCTCTGCCCGAAAGCTGAAGAGGAGAGGACCCAGGTCGCTGGATGATTTAGAGAGATTGTGCAAAGAGGAATGGTCGAAGATCCCTCTTTCTGTATTCTCTCATCTTGTAAAACATTATGGGAGAAGATTAGGTGCTGTTTTGTTGGCAAAAGGAGGTTGTACAAAGTATTAACATCAGGGGTGCTAATAATTGTGGCACACATGATTTGATGTAAAATAATTATTTTTTAATGTGGGATTTTTTTACCCACTGAATAAATGCAGTTGAATTAAAGGTTGGATTTTCATATTTTTTTCATTGTGGTCCTGTATTATTTAGAACAAAACTGAATTTATTAGAAGCTAAAGAACACATCTTAACCAGGGGTGCCAATAATTATGGAGGGCAGTGTATCCCTTCAGTGCTGTTCTTGGAGGTACATCACCTAAAACAGTCGCTCGACTCAGAAAACTGACTCAGAGCTGGTTATTCTGACGGCCGGATCGACCTTTAGATCCACAGATTGTATCAGTTCAAATATCCATCTCAGTGCATTAACAACGCTGAGGAACACTGCAACAATTATAATAATTGATTATAAATTACTAAGCCGTTTGTTTGGCTGTTATTGTAGTTATGTTGAAGTAACAGTAAAAAAAAAATATAAACATCAGCAGTGTAAATAAATGTGACTGTGCAAAAAAAAAAAAAAAGTGCAATGCTTTTTAACACAGCAACAAGTGTGCGATGATCTTGTCAACAGATATGAGCGCTGAACGGATGATAAAGTCTCACCTGCATGAGAAAACTACCAGACTAAGCTATGATTGAGATGTTAATGACCTCAAAAGTCACTCCGCTCTTGGTGTCCAGTCACATGCATTGTAGTAAGGTTTCTCTTGCAGTACATCATCCCAGACGAACGCAAGTGGCATTCTGGGTAAAGGATCGTATTTAGTAAATATAAAGTGACAAAAACAGCACTAAATCAGTGAAGCAGCATCTACTCGTCCTGAGCTGATCATTTCGATTAATCACGTCTCTTCTGTTCACCAAAGCTGCATTTATTTAATCAGAAGTACAGCAAATATTATTACAATTTAAAGTAGCTTTTCTATTTTAATGTTAAAATTCAATTTTTTGCTTTGATCTAAATGTTCAGCATCATTGCTCCAGTCTTCAATTATAATTGAGAATTATTACTAATAATGGTTCTTATTACAAATGGCTCAAATTTGTGTGCAAACCATTTTTTTTTTCATGATTCTTTGAATAGAAAGATAAAAGGAACTGCGTTTAGTTGAAATTGCGTGTCACATTTTTAACCACCAGATGTTTCGCAGATTGTAAAATGCAAATGCTTGTCAACACTGTTTCTATGTAATGCCGAGCCCAGATAACGGTGTGAAAAGCCGTCTAAAACACAACCCAGGCCAGAGTCTAATATCGGTCTGCTGCACGTAGACCTCGTATTGAACACTAGTTCATTTCCTTCTCGTTACAGGCAAATTGTGGATTTTCTCAGCAACGAGGGACACATTTTCTCCACTATTGACGAGGACCACTTCAGATCAACAGACAATGAAGCCTAATACATTATTTTTTTTGGTCAGATCTGTATTGCTTTAATAAGCCTGTTCCTTATTTCCATAGTATTCATGAAAAAAGAATAATAATTTCAGTTAATTTTGGTCATTTTAATAGACACACACTCTTTCAGCATGCATAAAGAAAAACAGTGAAAAGGACAATAAATGGTCTATTTGTTAAACCTTGCCTTGTCTGGGAGTATTGAGACACAGTGAAAAGTATTTCAGACTAGCATTAGTTTTGGGTGCAGTGGAGACTGCTATTTTTGGGGTTTCTTTGGCACATCTTGTTATGAAGACAGCAGTGTCCTTGAACTAATAAAACAAGCTTTCATGGGGGTTTTTAATTGTTTCTTCGATAGACTCGTAGTCATGTTCAGAGTCCGAGTCAGAGAGTCTCTTTGCTGTTTTTTGGAGGAAGAAAAGAATAGGTTAGTGTACAATATTTCAGCTCCCTTATAAGCTATCCCAAATATCTATCTATCTAGCAACAAACGTCTTAAAACAGAGAAACTAACCTGATTTGCGTGTCACTATTGGGGTTTTCACATACATATTGTGCACACTGACGCTCTCGGCTATTGATGAGCCTTTCCTGGGCAGCAGTGGAGGGGGCTGGTCTGGAGTCTAATGAAGTTGCACACGAAAACAAAATGAAATTCATAAGCTGACTTGTCAGCTAAGCAAAGAGGAACATGTGACTGTAGTGCATTTCGGTTCAGTAAAGTTACCATCAAACATGGTGTTTGCGGCGATTATAAGCGATGAGTTATGCATGTACCAATATTTTACCCAAAAATGGGAACTCCATTTACTCAACATGTATTTTGTTCCACCAAACAAAAAAAAATACATTTGCCGTTATGAATGACATGCTCTTGTCCATACAGTGAAAATGAAACCGACATGCTTCGATGAATGTGCAATGCTGTATGATAACTTTGCGCTAATATTATTATTTTTTGTTTAAATTGTCATGTACCATAACTGACCACAGTGCTGTAAATCTGCATAGTGAAAATGTTAATAATTTACTGTGAATCACGCTGCCTGCCCCCCCCCCCCCTCTCTCCAAGCAACACAATGGGCAGGGTTCCCGCAGGTCCTTGAAATCCTTGAAAGTTTGTAGATCTTACCAAAAAAAAAGAAATCAAGGCCCTGGAAAGTTTTTTGAATGCATGATACAGGTCCTTGAAAGTGCTTGATCTTATTATTATTATGTCTTAAGTTTTCTGTAAAAGCAAATGGTCTGTTAATGTGTTGTTTTGCCAACACTTTGTGACCTTATGCATACTAGCTTGCGTGATTTACGTTAGTTATGCACATTTATGCCTTACGTTAAGCATTTCCCGCGTGAGGTACTTTGTGTTGTACGTTGCATGACGTTCACGCGTGCACAAAACTAATACAATAATGCCTCAGTTTCACAAGACGCACCGTGTTCAATAAACATAAAACATTGTTACCCAAATATTTTATTTAATGTAATGTTGAATTGCTTTGCTTGTAAGATAATATAAACCCACGAGGCAAGAAAAACATAAAAGCATATTCATATATCTTTAAACTTATGATTACATTTGAGCCTAAGCATGTTGCAATCAAATCCATGCAAAAGTTAATATCATATAATTTTACCGTATATTCTTCAGTTTTATGCAAAACAGAAGTACGACAAATAGAATATCAGATCGCTGTCATAAGGCAAAAAAATAAGCTTTTTTGCATAGTTGTGTTTGACACTTTAAAACTGTAACAATGTATCTTATAAGGTGACACGGTGTCCCCACCAGGGGCGTCGCCATTATTTCAGAAGTGAGGGGGATGGAAATATTATATATATGTTTTTTAAAGAAGTCTCTTCGGTTCCCCAAGCCTGCATTTATTTGATACAAAATACAGTAATATTGTGAAAAGATTTGACTAAAAACAACTGACTTCTATTTGAACACATTTTAACATTTAATTCAGCATCATTACTCCAGTCTTCAGTCACATGATCCTTCAGAAATCATTCTGATTCGCTGTTCAATAAATTTAACTATCATTATTGTCAATATTTAAAACAATTGAGTATTTTTTTTCAGGATTCTTTGATGAATAAAAGGATCAAATATCAGCATTTATCTTAAATAAAAAGCTTTTGTAACATTATGCACTATCCCTTTCAAAAGCTTAGTCAGTGTTATTGGAAATGTTTATTTTTTGGGGGGGGTACATATTAGAAAAATATACTTTTATTTAGCAAGAATGCTTTAAATTGATTAAAAGTGATGATAAAGACATTTATAATGTTATAAAAGATTTCTATTTAAGATTAATTCTGTTCTTCTGACCTTTCTATTAATCAAAGAAACCTGAAGAAATTCTGCTCAATATCATAATAATATTTATTTTTAGCAGCAAATCAGAATGATTTCTGACTGGAGTAAAAATTGCTGAAATTTTTGCTTTGAAATCACAATAAATATATATATTCAAATAGAAAACAGTTATTTTAAATAGTACAAATATTTCAAAATGTTACTGTTTTGCTGTATTTTGGATCAAATAAATGCAGGCTTGGTGAGCATAAGAGACTTCTTTAAAAAACAAGATCAATCTTAAGGCGTTGGGAACCCTGAGTGGGGGTGTTATTCTTCAATGCATACGCATTTTGAACAAATCAGTTGAGTGAATGATTCAACGACTTAGTCATGCTTACTTCCTGTGGGGTGTGTTTAAATGAGCCGTTTTAGGGGGTGTGGTTTTTAGTAGTTTTTTAGAACTTTTATAGAATATATCTTTGGTTTTGAGACTTTAGTCTTTTTTAACTTCAGGGATCTTATCTTTACTTTTTAGTCATTTAGCAGACGCTTTTATCCAAAGCGACTTACAAATAAGAAAAAGTAACTAAAATTATAAGTTAAAACTCTATAAATACTATATACACACACATTTAAGAAAATGAAGAAATTAAATAAAATAACAAATGCATAACAACATTTCAAAACTAAACATTTAAATGAAAACAAAAAATAAAGCTAAAAACATTTCAAAATATTCAAACAACAAAAAGTTGAGTATAAAAATTACTCTAACGTGACACTAAGCCAAACACTCATATATACATATATATGTGTTATTTCTTTCCATGTAGTATGTTGATGTAACGTTACTAAAATAAATACAATTTATTAAAACTAAAACTAAAGAAAATACCTATAAAGTCAGTTTATCAGTAATCCTAAAAAAGAACTGCCAAACAAACAACTTACACATAGTAAGAATTGGTTATAAAAACTAAAACCGAAGGGAAACAAGCAGTAAGAAAGAAGATAAATAAAAAGCGATACTTATATCAATTGCCGGTGTCCCTGTCCGGTCGCACGGTAGAATAAATGGTCTTTACACTCTTCAGTCTGCACACGAGGGCTTCACACAACGGCTGCCGCGGTAAACTACGATTTTTATACCCATCTAACAAAATACTACTCCAATTCAGCTGAACACACTTTCCTGTTAACCACAATAAATGGCCAAGCAAGCGCACGACACTGATAAGGGACGCGATACAGTATATATATATTTGCTATATATTATCTCCAAGTACAACACTGTGGGTTATTATATTGCTGACTGTAATAAAACCAGAACAAAAGCTCATGTTTATAAAGTGCTGCTACAGGTTTCCAAGCTGCATTTGCCTCTTGCTACACTCCTGGGATGATGATCCTCAAAACTATTATCTATGCATGAACAGCTTGTAACACTCAAAAGAGAAAGCAAGACTTGAAATCGCATCATATAACCGTTTTAATTATGCTTTGTCATTATTGGAGGTTGACCGCATCCACCCCGAGTCACTTTCATTGCATAGCAAAGAGCATGTTAGGAATTTAGCTAAATGTTTCACAAAGCAAGCTTTATGGATTTGGAACAAGATGATCATATTTTTGGATGAATTATTTAAAAAAAAATTATTTCCGTACTTTTTAACCGTTCCATGCAAATATGTGAGCAATTGATTTCTCATCAATCATTAAGATGAACCACAGAGGGGAATTTTGGACAATTTAGTAATAGATAATCCTGTAATAGCTCTGATCTAAAAATGACTCATTATGAAACCTATACATTCATATTTGAATCCTGCATTTCTGTTATAGTGGGTGAATAAAAGCTTATGCTCACATCTTCTGGTGGAGGTGGAGCAGGAGACCGTCTTCCCTTTGTCTGACCCAGCGAAAGGTTGTCGAGCTGTTTGGTCACAGCACTCCTTGAGTTTGGTGATTTAGACTTGGAGGACTTCTTAGGCACTTCTGAACTGGATGGCTTCCTCTTTGGTGGACGAGGAGGTGGTTCCTCAATTTTGCATACGAGTTTATGATATTCATAGTAGAATTTCTCTGTCACCTCAGTGACTGTCTCTACATGACGTTCTGAGGACTGCAGCAAATGATCGGAGGTGAAGCAAAGAGACATTTGTAACCAGCGCACTGGCAACTCAAAGCACCGGTCTGGTTTATTTGGTAGGCTTGTCAACACCACGGTCTCCGTGAAAGTCTCCTCAAGCTTAAGTGCTGGTAACCCCATCAGGGGATCTTTTTCTAGGTCTTTATCCCGACTCACAACTTTAACATCCAGAGGCAAAGAGCTGCTTATTAAATCTGTTAATTTATACTTTTTGTTGTCTGAAAGCTTTTCCACAAAGTGACCTGTCATAAACAGTGGCAGAGAGATTTCCTCGCTGTCCTCTTCCTCGTCCTCATCCTCGTCGTCCACCTCCATAGATCGTTTGCAAATTAAACATTCTACCTTCTGAGCAGCTCCAGATTTATCCCCGAGTCCGTCCATCAGCGCCTTTCCCAAAACCTCCAGCTGTTCTCCGACACTGAGCGCAGGCATTCCCTCTTCCTCCAACGCCTCGCAGTGCCGAGTCACGCTTACTTTCAAACCCGGACACTGAGAGGATGCCAAGTATAGCTCGTACACCGATTCAAATTCCCGCACCCTCCTTCTCATTCGTCCCCCATACCCCTCAGAGATGATGAAGTACTGTTTTTCCTTCCTCCCCTTTGGAGTTGAGGCTAATGTCATTGTTGTTGTCCCATACGCATGTAACACGAGCCGCCTGCCACTTTGCAGTTCTTGGAACCAGCTGCAATTAAACAACTGGTTGCCTTGTGGTCCATCAAGAATCTCTGCCATAGTCGGGAAGGCCTCTATTGGCTGACTCACAACTTCAGTCATTGAAAATGGAGTTATGAAAACTAATTCCTGGTTCTGTTCAGTCACGTCCTGGACATCCACTTCCAGGCTGGATGGGAACTTGACAACATTCTTCCTCACTATATGGAAAAAAATAATAATAATTAACAAACATTTATTCCAAAAACATTATCATGCATCAAGCCTCTATGATTAGGGCATCCAGTCCTGCTGCTGGAGAGCCAGGGCCTCATTTATACAATGTTGAAACCATTCTAAATTTGATCTTGCGGTCATCTCTCAAATATGCGTACAAAAAATGCTGGGTTAAATACAACCCGGTGCTGGGTAAATATTGGACAGTACACATACTGGGTTGTTTTCAACCAACAGTTGGGTTAAATGTTTAACCCAACCTTCTGAGCAGTAACCCAACTGCTGGGTTAATCCATATTTTACCCAGCGCTGGGTTGTATTTAACCCAGCATTTTTTAGAGTGTAGAATGAACGTAAAAAACAGAAAATGCATGCACGCGTCTCTTTCAGATGTGAAACTTATGAATCGCAAATGATCTTGAACTTGCGCGCAATTGAATGGTTTCAGTTCCATGAAGACAGCAGTTCAGTTCTGAAGACAGCAATTCTGCTTCAACATATTGGCCTGTAGTTTTCAGGGAAACCCAAAGACCTTGATTAGCTGGTCCAAGTGTGTTAGAGTTACAACTAAACTCTGCTGGGAGGTGGACCTCCAGGAGTAGCAATGATGACTGATATCCCTATTCCACCAACATGGTGCTTGACTGGGGGATCTGCAAACCACTCTTTGAGCTTGCTTTCATTGACTTCAACAATGATGTACAGTAACCGATCATGTGCTGAATGTTTAAGAGCACATATTAGCGCTAAAAGTAAATCACAAGCTGTTTTTGATGCAATGATCAGAAGTTATAGTACAATTCACATCAAATAATTTCCACTTCAGACTGATTTATTGATTATATTATAAAATCGCTGTCAAGAAAAGTCAGTGAACTCTGTGGTCATATTTGCAAGACCTTCGGGTAGTTTCTCCAGGAATGCAAAACCAATTACTTAAATGAGGAACTACCAGAATCTTGGTCCAGCCAATGCACACCCAATGCATTTCAAAATAATTGTTTCTATGGGAAGTGGAGCTTCTTTAACAGTTGGCAATTGCCTGGAAATGAGTTTCCATTTTAGCAGATTCAGATTCCTTTTATTTGTCATTTCCAATTATATTTCACATGTTCACACGTGCAAAAATATAATACAAATAGCTAATAAATAAGAATACTATTAAATAAAACAAAAATAAAAAATTGTATTTTAAGAGCAGTTCACATTCTCACATTAAGCAGTCTGATAACTGTAGAGAAAAAGCTGCAGCACTTCTGGTTCCATTGTTCTGAAGTCAGTGGTTTTTCTGAATGGGTTTTTGGGTAAACGCCTGAAATAAGGTCTGGGGTTCACACAAGTGCAAGATATTTTCACGTTTCATTCTACAGCATTTTACTTGTATTTAAAATGGCAGTTGCTAACAAGGCTAAATGGGACTTCAGAGGTTGGGCACGGTTTAATTTCTGCAATAATCCAAAAACCAATGGTAAAATCCTTTTGGGTTTTTGTCGAGAGAACCAGTGTGATACCAGCTGCTAAAAAAATACATCATCTCTGCAGCACCCCATGTGCTGGATAATTATGGATCTGTCTTTGGCACCAGCAACCTGTCGGTGGGAAAAGGACTTGACAAATATTTACCAAGTAACACTGTTGTACTTACTATGCATGATGGCACTGATTTCATACACTGGGCTGAAAATCAACGAGCTTCCACTGTTGCTCTCCGTTGTATTGCGGAAGCGACGGCAGCTCAGTCTGGATGACGACATGATTTCCCGAAGAGAGTATCCGCGGTCCCTTTGACACTCGTAAAACTCTCCTTTGAGGGCCAGAGGAAGGAGTATCACTGCAGAGGCCATGTTCTGCCCCACCACCTGACACCGTGCCAGTCTTTCTCCATCTCTGGCGACCTCCACTGACAGCAGGGTCAGCTGTTTTCCTGCGGGTAGCGTAAATCTGTCTATAGTCAGCTCGCTGTGGCATATGAAGGTGAAGGAGCCGCAAGCGTCCACTCCAACAGGACACAACCCCACAATTTCCTCTATTGTGTTGTACGGTAGGTACTCAGCGACGAGACTGAAGTGACCTAGAGAGATGCACAGTGTGTTAAAATCAATAAACTTGCCCAGGTAGCTTTTACTTTACAAATTAATTTCCTTGAACAACAGCCTCCTTGAAGGCTGAAGTTCTATAGCGTCACATTTTACTCATGAATAGACAACTGCTTTGGATTAAGCTGTCCCAGGTGACAAAAGTGCACCTTCATAATGACTTAAAGTGCTCTATTTTCACGCACTAATTTTGTACTTAATATTCTTTAGTACTTCTGAATGAATGATGCATTTATTTAGCGCTTTATTATGTATTGTACACCCATAGCGCTTTTCAATCATGTAGGGGGGGGGGGGCTCTTCTTAAGATAATCTAAGTGTTCTCAACTGCTATTTTGGGAGACCATGAATATGAACTAAAATGTTGAGTGTACTACAAGTGGTTGCTAAATACATTTTTTAAATAGAGATGTGTTAAAAGCACATTTTAGTTCATTTTTATGGTGTACCAAAATAGCAGTTGAGAACACTTAGATATACTAAGTTTATCTTAAGAACTAATTAAGAACTATTAGTGCGTGAAAATGTAACATTTAAATATTATGGAAGTGCACTTTTTTCAGCTGGGGTTTTTATACTTAATATTCACATTTAATTATTTTTAGTAATACTTTCTTGTTTCGCTGCATAATTTGGTTTAAATGCATGATCCCAACTTAAAGCATTGCTTGAAGCATTGTTTGAACATCCAGGCACAATATAACGATGGATAGGATAGGATCTGTATGTCTGTCCAATGGCTGGGAAACCTGTTCGAAAATTATCTTTGGAATTCTATTTGATGACTTTAGAACTGTTAGAATCTATATTTCTTTGGAATTCCATTTGGTGACGTTAGAACTGTTAGAATCTATATTTCTTTGGTGACGTTAGAACTGTTAGAATCTATTTTTCTTTAAAATTCTATTTGATGACGTTAGAACTGTTAGAATCTATATTTCTTTGGTGACATTAGAACTGTTAGAATCTATATTTCTTTGAAATTCCATTTGATGATGTTAGAACTGTTAGAATCTATATTTCTTTGGTGACGTTAGAACTGTTAGAATCTATATTTCTTTGAAATTCCATTTGATGATGTTAGAACTGTTAGAATCTATATTTCTTTGAAATTCCATTTGGTGACGTTAGAACTGTTATAATCTATATTTCTTTGGTGACATTAGAACTGTTAGAATCTATATTTCTTTGAAATTCCATTTGATGATGTTAGAACTGTTAGAATCTATATTTATTTGGTGACGTTAGAACTGTTAGAATCTATATTTCTTTGAAAATCCATTTGATGACGTTAGAACTGTAATAATCTATATTTCTTTGGAATTCCATTTGATGATGTTAGAACTGTTAGAATCTATATTTCTTTAGTGACGTTAGAATCTATATTTCTTTGAAATTCCATTTGATGTTAGAACTGTTAGAATCTATATTTCTTTGAAATTCCATTTGATGACGTTAGAACTGTTAGAATCTATATTTCTTTGAAATTCCATTTGGTGACATTAGAACTGTTATAATCTATATTTCTTTGGAATTCTATTTGGTGACGTTAGAACTGTTAGAATCTATATTTCTTTGAAATTCCATTTGATGACGTTAGAACTGTTAGAATCTATATTTCTTTGGTGACGTTAGAACTGTTAGAATCTATATTTCTTTGAAATTCCATTTGGTGACGTTAGAACTGTTAGAATCTATATTTCTTTGGAATTCCATTTGGTGACGTTAGAACTGTTAGAATCTATATTTCTTTGGTGACGTTAGAATCTATATTTCTTTGAAATTCCATTTGATGACGTTAGAACTGTTAGAATCTATATTTCTTTGAAATTCCATTTTGTGACGTTAGAACTGTTAGAATCTATATTTCTTTGAAATTCCATTTGGTGACATTAGAACTGTTATAATCTATATTTCTTTGGAATTCCATTTGGTGACATTAGAACTGTTATAATCTATATTTCTTTGAAATTCCATTTGATGACGTTAGAACGGTTAGAATCTATATTTCTTTGATGACGTTAGAACTGTTAGAATCTATATTTCTTTGGAATTCCATTTTGTGACGTTAGAACTGTTATAATCTATATTTCTTTGGAATTCCATTTGGTGACGTTAGAACTGTTAGAATCTATATTTCTTTGGAATTCCATTTGATGACGTTAGAACGGTTAGAATCTATATTTCTTTGGAATTCCATTTGATGACGTTAGAACGGTTAGAATCTATATTTCTTTGATGACGTTAGAACTGTTAGAATCTATATTTCTTTGAAATTCCATTTGATGACGTTAGAACTGTTAGAATCTATATTTCTTTGGTGATGTTAGAATCTATATTTCTTTGGTGACGTTAGAACTGTTAGAATCTATATTTCTTTGAAATTCCATTTGGTGACATTAGAACTGTTAGAATCTATATTTCTTTGGTGACGTTAGAACTGTTAGAAGCTATATTTCTTTGAAATTCCATTTGGTGACGTTAAAACTGTAGAAATACCGCATTTTGCCAGTAGATTATTTTCAACAATGCTTATACAGCTTAATCTGTGAATCCTGTCCCAGTTTACCTGTAATCATGTGGGCTGTTATTACTCTATAATGTAAGCATACTGTATCTTTAATACCACAAGAAGAGGTTTCACTCGGTCCAAATACTCAGCTATATTCATTCACTTGGAAACACCTTGCAGTGGTTTAGTGGCTCACCTGGATATTCAGTAGGCAATTCAAATGAAGTTCCAGTCTCAATCTCCTCACACGACACAGACAGAAGCTCTAAGCCAATGACCTTCACCAGATCTCCAGTAGATAAACACACTTCGCTCCCTGAAAGCTCATAAATGGAGCCTGAAAACAACAGCACATCATCAAGCCCTATTTGCATAACTTCCTGTAAAATATTAAGGTGGACTTTGTAAAACAAACATGAGAGAAATGTTGTAAAAAGATAGAGAACATTTGTATTTCGTATGAATACTAGTGCTTGCATTTAAGTGATTAATAAAAATCATATATTCAGCTGCAGGACATGAACCAAACTTTGCACTAAGACTTGTACAAAGATTCTCAAGCATGGTATGATTTGATATAATATTTTTCTTTACACAATATGAGGGCAAACATGGGTTTAGCTATTATAAACAGTGTATGGTAGAAGTCTCTGATTTGCATTTATGACCCTGGAGCACAAAACCAGTCATGTGTCAGTTTTTCCACAATTGAGATTCATGCATCATCTGAAAGCTGAATAAATATTTCCATTGATGTATAGTTTGTTATGATAGGACAATATTTGTAAATCTGGAATCGGAGGGTGCAAAAAAATCCATATATTGAGAAAATCAACTTTAAATGTGTACAAATGAATCCTTAGCAATGCATATTAGTAATAAAAAATTAAGTTTTTATATTTTTACGGTAGGAAATGTACAAAATAGATTCATGTTACATGATCTTAATATCCTAATGATTTTTGGCATAAATTAAAAATCTATAATTTTGACCCATACAATGTATTTTTGGCTATTTCTACAAATATACCCCAGCGATTAACACTGCTTTTGTGCTCCAGGGACACATATTACTGTGTTATTTGGTAACGATAAGAATAATAATGAGACCTTAGCAACATTTTCATATAAAATCTCATATTTCATAGAAATATTGATGTATAATTTATTTCCCTAATCACTTATTTCTACCTAAAATGCCTGATAAGCATGTCCAGCTGTCCTCTAATGATGCATGTCTCATAACAGAAATTCATATTCTGCTCTGAAATCCCACTAAAAGATGTCATGAGATATTCATTTAAAAACAAAAACAATTAGAAAATGAGTCTTAATATGATATGATCTTCTTCTGTGATGAGGTATAGTGCGTAGAGTAGAGGTAGAGGTATAGAGGTATAGTTAGCAGCCTCTGTTTTATTTTACTTCAATACTGTTCTCTTTATTTAAAGCAGGTTCTGAGCTTGGGTTTGTTGTGTTCAGCTTGGGGAAAGCGTATAGGACAACAAACTAAAAATCCTTATGAGTATATGAGGCACGCTCGGCAAACCTGGGCAGGTTGTGTGACATTCCCTTATCTTCAAAAAACATCTTTCAATACATGTTTTATATGTCTTGTTATTATAATCAGCTTTGATACTGTGCTGGGGTCACTATCTGTCTCCTGATTTAAAGTGCACAGTCATGACTTTAGCAGTTTTATGCATGTTAAAGCAAATTTGACATAAATAAATGTATACTGCATCAAAAGCTGTAGTATATTAATCAAAGTTATGGTCACATGATGTATAAATAGCTTTATGAGGAACAATCTTAATAAACTATTGTTTTCTGATAAACTCAACTGCTCGTCTCATCTACTGAAGATGCACAGCGTAAACCACAGACAATGAAAAAATGTCATGTCCTGTTTGAGGTCGGAGAGAACACAAAAGACTAGTTTACGCTGAAGTAAGACATTTTAACACGGTGGCACACTTGGCAAATGTTACATTACTTCGGTTTCAGAGATCCCAGGTGTAAAATATAACAATGTGCGTTCAGGTTTCATATGCACATTGCTTATTTGTATGAATCACTCTGTTTTCAAATGTAAAAATGGATCAAATCTAAACTAATCAGAAACAGCATCATATACTGGGCAAGTCACGTTTCTAAAAAAGTGCATGCCTTTTTAATACATTCATAATTTTGACATAATTGTACATCTCGGAGACTAAAATCAAAGTCTTAACACAACATGGCCATTAGGAAAACACTCGTTTCTTATTTTACAACATGATGAAGGTTGCAAGGTACATAAAACTGGGAGTATTATTAACAAACACAATGCAAAATAAATGTATGGACATGCTGGAACACCAAAAAAAAAATATATATATATATATATATATATATGGGTCAAGTATGATCTTGCTTCTTGTTCAGTGTTTTATGCCTTGATAAAGACTCATACAGAATATGCAGGGAGAGAGAGTAAACCTACCCTGGAAATAAACCCCAGAGCAGACCTGCAGGATGCGGGGTAGAGACTCTTGATCCAGACAGTTGATGAAGTCTCGCAGAGACTGGAGGAGGTCTCCCATCTCTCACAGCTGACAGACACGCACACACTGAGCTGGTCTTCTGTGTGCGCGCACTCAGCTAACGCGCAGAGAGGAAGTCTCCGAGGGACTCGCCCAGAACCACAAGCATTTCATTCGCCTGTATTTATTTATTTATTTATTTATTTAAATATTTTATTTGATCAATTACTATACATGGAATTTTATTTCAATATATAGAATAACTGCGTTAATAATTAATGTTTATGTGGTTTTAATATGTTTAACCGTTTTTCGGAAAGCAAAGTTCCAAGTCCTTATATGGCGAAGGCTAAGCTCATGAATATTAATTAAGCAATGCTGCTATTGGTTACTCGTGTCCGTCAATCACCACAGAGGGATTCGCTAATTCGCCAGTTTAAATGACGCCCACCCACGTCTGCTTTTCAGCCAATCAAACGTAAGTTTTAAAGGAACTGTTACTGTTTTAATATTTATGAGCCGGAAGACGTTCACTTTGAGTAGATTACCCGAGATGCTAAGCGTGCGTGTAGCAGGGGGGGATGTGTGACAATGGCAACAAATACTACAGAAAATAACCCAGCTTTCGACTGTCCATCATGGTAAAAACACTCCAGTGCTTGATGGATTTAGTGCATGAATAAGGCTTTATTGTATTCAACATAAAAACATCAATCTTGCAGCGGACTGTTAGCTCTCGTGCTCTTTAGCAGATCTACCGCCACACGTCGGAACTCAAACTTGCTTTACTAACGGCATTCTTTGTGTATATAGCGTGTATTTAATCAGTAGATTTGAACAGAGAGCACCTCAGATGCTATGTTCTCAGTAAATGCACGTCGGTGGATGATTTGTGGAGTGAGGTATTCATGTCGTGGTTTTATTTCAGGGCAGGGAAGCCTCCAGTAGGACTGCATCTGGACGTGGTGAAAGGAGACAAACTTGTTGAGGTATTACACCGAGTGAACAATATCTGATAATAATATATGACCTTGGAGCACAAAACCAGTCTGAAGTCGCTGGGGTGGATTTATAGCAATAGCCAAAAATACATTGTATGGGTCAAAATTGTAGATTTTTATTTTATGCCAAAAATCATTAGCATATTAAGATCATGTTGCATGAAAATATTTTGTATATTTCTTACCGTAAATATATAAAAACGTAATTTTTGTTTAGTATTATGCATTGCTGTGAACTTCATTTGAACAACTTTAAAGATGATTTTCTCAATGTATAGATTTTTTGGCACTCTTTCAAATATTGTCCTATCATAACAAACCAATGGGAATATTATTTATTCAGCCTTCAGATGATGCATAAATCTCAATTGACACTTAAGGCTGGTTTTGTGGTCCAGGGTCATATTTGACCGGTTTGCAGATTTTGTAAACTATTCCTTGTATTCCCTCTTGTGTTGTTTCAAACCTCTGTGCTGTTATTGTTTTACACAGAATAGTAAATAATTAAGGAATTTTAAAGCAGCTCTTTTCTATGCAAACTAAGTCAATAACCACAACTCCTAGATAAAAAAAACAAGCACATAAATATGGGTTTGTTTATTTTGTGGCTCAGTCAGTCCTGTGGTTGACCGCTTGTCCAGACACTGACCTGTCCGCCTGCGTCTCAGAGGAGTTTTCTCATACTGATGCACGCGTGATCGTGGCGGTTGGGTCCAAACGGTGCTACAGAAACACAACCCTGAGATTTAAGCTCTGAGCGGGGAGTCGCTCCCTCAGGTGTTATAACTCTAGGGCACATTATGAAAATACGTGTGCAGAGCTGGGTCGTGTCACAAAAATACTGTCATGCTATGAATCATTTATATCATGGGAACCTAGCTTGTGGTTTATTTAGAGAGCCTTCCAGAACATGTAATGCATGACACTACAGCTGAACAGGGTGAAATGTTTAGCTAATAGATATCACACATTTTCCCAGTGGATTAATCACAGGACGTTAAGACAGTACATGTTGTATTGGTAGTTTTCTGAGATGTTTAAATACACAAATGAGACGATACTTCATTAAACTAATTTGCATACATTTCAAGCACAGAAAGCTAGGTTCAAATTTATTTCATTTTATTGCATGTTTCATTCTGTTGCCATTTTAATAGATAAATCCAAATTAAAACATTTTAACACTATAAATCAGAAAATGCTTTCAACAGCAGGGTTGTCTTTAGGAATGACGTGTTATATAAAGTAGGTGAATGATAAAAAAAGCTAAAACCCTTCATTATAAAACGTACACTTGGTGAAAGTGCAGCTGAAGAGGAGCAAAACTCAAAGCATTCAAGGAAATATATTGTATTTAAAATATACAGACAAATTATGTATAATAAAAAAAGCTTGCATGTGTATTTTGGTTTTCTTTCCGTTAGTCTCGAAAATATTGTTCTAAAACCCAAAAATTCACTATTGTATGGAGAGAGAAAAAAATCCTGCAGTATTTTGCTTCAAACTTTAGACTAATCAAACAATCTCTGCACTATTTATGTGACAAACTGAATGTAATTAAATGCAAAATACAAGCATTTTCATCAGTAGGCTCAGATTTCCGTCAAATACAAGTTATTTTTCCTTTCCTTGGATGCAACCCTAAAAGAGAAGATTATTAAATTAACTTATTTCTACTATCCCATTTTCTGTACTCTCTCACAACGCCCCACTTGTATGTGATTGTGTGTGTTAAAGTAGTTTAGTTGACCGCAGAAAGCCCACTGAAGTGCTCTCTCTGCAGAAACTGATCATTGATGAGAAGAAGTATTATTTGTTCGGGAGGAACCTAGACATCTGTGACTTCACCATCGACCATCAGTCGTGCTCTCGCGTGCATGCGGCCCTCGTCTACCACAGGCATTTGAAAAGAGTGTTTCTCATCGACCTCGGCAGCAGTAAGTGCATCAGACCAGTGCCAATCATGCCGTATCATACAGATAAGAGTAAACCAGCATGTGTGTTGACTTCTGTAGCACATGGTACGTTCCTCGGACACATTCGCCTGGAGCCCAACAAGCCCCAGCAGGTTCCCATCGACTCCACCATGTCGTTTGGTGCATCCACCCGTGTTTACACCATTCGGGAGAAACCTCAGAGTCAGCCGGGCTCCGGCGTCGGGGACGGTAAAACCGGGGAGGAAGAGGAGCTGAGAGGCCTTCTGGGACTTCCAGAGGAAGAAACTGAACTGGAGGTACATGCTTGCATTTACATTGCAATTTACATGTTTGCATACCAAGTTTTTATTTGAGTCTTAAAACTAAATAGCAATCAAATTTGGGCTCTGTTGTTCATTGTAACCTTATAGTAGGCCTATTGTAAAAGGGCTCCCTATGGTTAAGAGCAGAGGTAGATTTTGTTATTTTATGAGGTAGATTTAAATAATTTAAAGAGAGCAATTTGTTCAGTAACACATGGTTTAATTTAAAAATATTATGTTTAGTATTTTTTCCTCCCGCTGTACCGAAACATACCAAACCGTGACGTCAAAACCGAGGTACATACCGAACCGTCACGTTTGTGTACCGTTACACCCGGAGTTTGCTCCAACTTATTCTTTACTGTTATTCTGGTGTGATAAAGTCATCAAAACTGATTTAACACAAGCATGGGAATAGTACAGTGAAAGAGCAAATCAAAACTCTTAACTACTGATGTCACGATACTACATTTTCAGTAGTCGGGTACCACACAACGTTTCACAGTTACCAGCACCGAGGTGGGTACTATAGCAAATACTGTTGGAAACTAATAAAAAAATCAGTTTGAAATTAAACGAGTTGTTAATGCTAAAGTAAATAGATGTTTTTAAATGGCAGGTAGCCGTCAAATAATTATCAGATTTGTTTTTTACATTTATTCATTTAGCAGACGCTTTTATCCAAAGCGACTTACAATTGAGGAATACAATAAGTGATACATTATAAAGAGGCAAACGGACACAGTAAGTGCTTGTCATACAGAGTTCTAGGCATTGTTCAGAGCAAAAACTAGCCAGACAGTGAGAGGTTAAGGGAAAGAGAGTAAGGCAAGTCAAGTGAAGACGGAAGAGATGAGTTTTCAGGTGTCGCTTGAAGATTGTCAGGGACTCAGCATTCGGGATGGGGGGGGGGATCATTCCACCAGCCAGGAACGGTGAATGAAAACGTCCTGGAGAGTGATTTTGAGCCTCTCTGTGATGGTACAACGAGGCGTCGCTCACTAGCAGATCTCAGACTTCTGGAGGGGATGTAGATTCGTAATAGTGAGTGGAAGTAGGAGGGGCTTCTGGAGGGGATGTAGATTTGTAATAGTGAGTGGAAGTAGGCGGGGCTTCTGGAGGGGATGTAGATTCGTAATAGTGAGTGGGAGTAGGCGGGGCTTCTGGAGGGGATGTAGATTCATTATAGTGAGTGGGAGTAGGCGGGGCTTCTGGAGGGGATGTAGATTCATTATAGTGAGTGGAAGTAGGCGGGGCTTCTGGAGGGGATGTAGATTCGTAATAGTGAGTGGAAGTAGGCGGGGCTTCTGGAGGGGATGTAGATTCGTAATAGTGAGTGGAAGTAGGCGGGGCTTCTGGAGGGGGTGTAGATTCGTAATAGTGAGTAAGTAGGCGGGGCTTCTGGAGGGGATGTAGATTCATTATAGTGAGTGGAAGTAGGCGGGGCTTCTGGAGGGGATGTAGATTCGTAATAGTGAGTGGAAGTAGGCGGGGCTTCTGGAGGGGATGTAGATTCATTATAGTGAGTGGAAGTAGGCGGGGCTTCTGGAGGGGATGTAGATTCGTAATAGTGAGTGGAAGTAGGCGGGGCTTCTGGAGGGGATGTAGATTTGTAATAGTGAGTGGAAGTAGGCGGGGCTTCTGGAGGGGGTGTAGATTCGTAATAGTGAGTGGAAGTAGTTGGGGCTTCTGGAGGGGATGTAGATTTGTAATAGTGAGTGGAAATAAGTGGGGCTTCTGGAGGGGATGTAGATTCGTAATAGTGAGTGGGAGTAGGCGGGGCTTCTGGAGGGGTGTAGATTCGTAATAGTGAGTGGAAGTAGGAGGGGCTTCTGGAGGGGATGTAGATTCCTAATAGTGAGTGGAAGTAGGCGGGGCTTCTGGAGGGGTGTAGATTTGTAATAGTGAGTGGAAGTAGGAGGGGCTTCTGGAGGGGATGTAGATTCCTAATAGTGAGTGGAAGTAGGCGGGGCTTCTGGAGGGGTGTAGATTTGTAATAGTGAGTGGAAGTAGGCGGGGCTTCTGGAGGGGATGTAGATTCGTAATAGTGAGTAGAAGTAGGCGGGGCTTCTGGAGGGGGTGTAGATTCATAATAGTGAGTGGAAGTAGGCGGGGCTTCTGGAGGGGATGTAGATTTGTAATAGTGAGTGGAAATAAGTGGGGCTTCTGGAGGGGATGTAGATTCGTAATAGTGAGTGGGAGTAGGAGGGGCTTCTGGAGGGGATGTAGATTCGTAATAGTGAGTGGAAGTAGGCGGGACGTCTGGAGGGGATGTAGATTCCTTATAGTGAGTGGAAGTAGGTGGGGCTTCTGAAGGGGATGTAAATTCGTAATAGTGAGTGGAAGTAGGCGGGGCTTCTGGAGGGGATGTAGATTCATTATAGTGAGTGGAAGTAGGTGGGGCTTCTGGAGGGGATGTAGATTCGTAATAGTGAGTGGGAGTAGGCGGGGCTTCTGGAGGGGATGTAGATTCGTAATAGTGAGTGGAAGTAGGCGGGGCTTCTGGAGGGGATGTAGATTCGTAATAGTGAGTGGAAGTAGGAGGGTGCTGAGCCTGTGGTTGTTCTATATGCAAGCATCAGTGTCTTGAACTTGATGCGAGCTGCAACTGGGAGCCAGTGCAAGGAGACAAAGAGAGGTGTAACATGTGCTCTTTTGGGCTCGTTGAAGACCAGTCGTGCCACTGCATTCTGAATCATTTGTAGAGGTTTGATTATGTTTGATGGAAGTCCTGCCAGAAGAGCATTGCAGTAGTCCAGTCTAGAAATGACAAGGGCCTGGACAAGAAGTTGTGCAGCATGCTGTGTAAGGAAGGGCCTGATCTTTCTGATGTTGTGTAGTGCAAACCTGCAAGATCAATTTCAAACTTACCGTTTATCTCTAAGATAATTGAAAAGTGTATTGCAATTCAAATTCAAAAACATCTCTCTAATAATAATTTGTATGAAGAATTTCAATCTGGTTTTCGTCCTCACCATAGCACTGAGTCGAGTAGAGTTTAAGATCTTGCTACTTACTTACAAGGCACTTCATAATCTTGCACCTCAATACCTTAATCAACTTCTTCAGGTCTACACCCCTTCACGTGCTCTTAGATCCTCATCTTCAATTTCTCTTGTGGTACCTCGGATTCGACTAACTACCATGGGAACCAGGGCCCGTATTCATAAAGATTCTAAGAATCCTCTCAGAGAGCTCCTAATTTATCTTAAAAATTTCTAGCTAGGAGTCTTAGCTTAAAAGTGATTCAGGACCAATCTGAGAGCAACTCTGAGCGAGGAAAAGACAAAAACTTTTATCTTAGTGAGGAGGCGGGGCTGACCCCGTTGCTAGGAATGACACAGTCTTTTGAAGACTGTGATTGGTTGGTTGTCCAAGAAGGAAATTAAAGAGAGATTTCAAGAGTAGGGTCTATTTTAAGCCTTCACTTTGAAATTACAAGCGTAATTTTTCCTGTTTTACCGTACTCTCTCTCTCTCGCGCACACACACACACACACACATTATATTCTTTATTTTTGATTTACCATGCTGTCATACTTAACGTATTTTATAGGAAATGAACAGCGACACAATAAGGTTCTGAAAGTGCTGTAACAGACCCAAATCATCGCTGCTGCATAGTTGCATTTTTCCAGTTGCCAAATATGTTAATGTAGTGATTACGTCCATTTCTGGTGCTATGGCATTTCTGCGCGGTGTCAGGGATGTTAACATGTCTTTAATAAGATCTGTCACAAACATGATCCCTGCACGATCTAATGTGCAGCGTCTTATTAACTCACTGTCATGCATTGTGTGCAACACATTTCTTCTCCCTCTTCATGTTTCATCCATTTTCTCCACCGTTAAAGAAACTCTTAAACCTCTTAAAAGTCCTCGTCCGTACTCCTAACAATTTCGGACCTTAAGACCTCTTTTAAGGGTTAAGATGCTTTCTGAATTACTTTTTTCTTTACTAGGATCTTTTCTTTAAATTTAAGAGGAAACACCCACATTTCTAAGAATTTTGTTACTAGGAGCAACTCTTAGCACTAAGATTTTTCATGAATACGGGCCCAGATCTTTTAGCTATGCTGCCCCCCACCTATGGAATTACGTTCCCCTTGATATTCGCAATAGCAATTGCTTGCTGACTTTTAAAACACGTCTTAAAACATATCTTTTTAGACAGCCTTTTTTATGATATGTATTATTGAGTCTCTACTGCACTTTACCTGTATATGTACAGAGTTTGTTGTGTGTTTTAGTTTTTTGCAGTGACTTTTTGTGAGGTGACCTTGGGTGTTTTGAAAGGCGCCATAAATAAAATGCATCATCATCAAGATTGAGCAGTTTTTGCAATGTGGTCTTTGCAAGTCAGCTGGTCATTGAAAATTACCCCAAGATTTCTGACTGAGCTTGATGGGGTAATTGTTGATGAACCTAACTGAATCGTGAAGTCATGCTGTAGAGTTGGAGTGGCAGGGAAGACAAGAAGCTCAGTCTTTGCCAGGTTGAGCTGTAGATGGTGTTCTTTCATCCATGCCGAGATGTCTGCCAGGCAGCCTGAGATCCGTGCAGTTATCTGGTCAAAATGAGAGATAGAGCTGTGTGTCATCAGCGTAGAAATGGTAGGAGAAGCCATGTGCCTGTATGATGGGAGCCAGTGATGCAGTGTATGTGGAGAAGAGGAGGGGTCCAAGAACCGAGCCCTGGGGAACCCCAGTGACCAATTGATGTGCTTTGGATACCTCCCCCTCCCCAGGCCACCCTGAAAGACCAGCCAGTGAGATAAGATTCAAACCAGCGAAGTGGAATCCCAGTGATATCCAGTGATGAGAGGGTGGACAGGAGGATCTGATCATTGACCGTGTCAAAAGCAGCAGATAGATCCAGCAGAATGAGAACATATACATTTGGCTTTTGTATTTACTCCACAAAAATAGAACTATTTTGATGTATTTTGTGTCCTGTTCATTGCTATGCTTATTACGATGTCAATCATGGCAGCTAAATTATAGCAATAAATAAATACAAAAATATATATATTAGGGGTGTAACGATACACATATTCGTATTGAACCGTTCGGTACGAGGCCTTCGGTTCGGTACGCGTTACAAACCGAACGGTTCGTTGGACTAATCCTAATATGTTTGGGAAATAAGAGCTTAAAGTGTGTGAAATATCAGTGCCACTGCGTTCAACAACGCAGCCTGATCCAAAGCGTCTGCTCCATACAGCGTTGCAGAGCCGCAGCACATTGCAGCAGGAGTCACTGCACTGATCACGTAAAGAGATGCGCTTTCAGTGTGAGCGGTTCGGGTGAAAAGCCTGTTTATACTCGCCGTGTCAGCACGAACGTGCGGCAAAAACTATGCAAATATAGAGGAAGCGATAGCGGACTGCGGATTTGGTTTTTGCTAAAGAAAAGTCATTTTCTTAAAACCAGAGAAGGTGAACATGTTGATATTCTTGTGGAAAAAATGCAAGCATGGTCACCGACAGCCAGTTTAGTTTAGCTTTTCTTTTTTCTTTTTAAAAGGCTTATCTTTGCTGTTTAACTCAGGTTTAGGTTTTCTTTTATTTATTTTTATTCCTCAGTGTTTGCTAAACTTTCTGTAATTTATTAGTCCGTATATAATATTGCATGTGTATGCTATGCCTCATCATATTCGTTTTTGTTAATAAATAATGTAAGCTAGTTTGTCAGTGTAGCCTGCTGTTTTATTGTTGTTGTGCTTTTTAATTAAGAATAACAATGAATCCATCTTTTGTTTTAGTCTTAAAAAGTGAAAGGTGAATAGATGTAAGCAAAACAGACAATTATATTTTCTTGTAAAACGTGACTAAAGATCGCGAATTCAAAAGCAAAAGTATAAGCATCTGAAGTCCGGCTTATAACATTAGCAAAAGAGGAAAAATGTCAAATAATACTAATGATGAAAAATAACTTTCGGAACCATATAACTATTATAAAAGTTCATCAACATGCATTGATTTATCCCATGTTGTAGCAAAAAATAATAAAATGATGTGCTCGTACGACCAACTGAGAAAGTTAGTCGCAAAAGAGCGACCAGTGGGAAGAATTAGTCTAGCGTACTGATTTGGCATTTCCAATGAATGTAGACCTGTTACATTCTTATTTTTATTAGGCCTATTATTATTATATTATGAAGTTACTAGGATAAGATTAGGCTATATTTACTACAATTAAAATGTTTTTAAAACCGGTCTATTAGGCTATAGCAGGGGTCGGCAACCCACGCAGAGGGATAATCGCTGGGAAAACTGCATTTTGATGTAATAATGTCTCACTCACACGTCCTGTTAGGAGCTATAAATACTATTAAAGTGTTAGAATTAACTCGCGCTAGTCTACGGAGATGCACGTGATCGCTGCACATAGGTGCTTCAGATCAGAGCCTCGGCGAGCGCTCGTCAATGTCAAAATGACTGAGATGGCCAATCAAATCAAAGTAGGCGGGGTTTACCATTCACACTACCATCCAGTGATGCACACTACTTGAATTTTTATTTTCTCAAATATGGCCATTTTGAGAGAGAGAGAGAGAGAGATGTGAGAATTGCAAGCATCCATCTCTCTCTACAAACAATGAAGCTGAGTTTACAATTAGAAGATCGTCTTGATTATCTTGTTTTCATAATTGTTGGAAGCCAAAATCAAATTTGATTGATTGCAAAGTCTTAATGTTGATCATTAGACTTCCCATATTGCCGCATGTATCCATGTTGCTTGTTTTAGGGTTTTTAACGAGAGATTTACACACGCACAATTGGTCTGCAAAGCTAATTTCAGGGTTTCAGGTCCATTGCAATGAATGAACCGCTCTCTAAAATGTGTTCTTTTGGCAGAACCTGACCGAGTTCAACACCGCTCACAACAAGCGCATCTCCACCCTCACCATAGAGGAGGGCAACCTGGATATTCAGAGACCCAAGAGGAAAAGAAAGCATTTCAGAGTGAGCTTTAATGACGAGGATGAGATCATTAACCCAGGTAAAGTGACCTTTAACTGCACCTCAACCAACCATTGGTTCATCCACAACAGATCATAAGCAATCGTGTGGCATAAAAGCGAGTTATTAATGAATTGTTGTGAACTACTGTGACACCACAAGCTTGTGGATCATGCAACAATGCCACGCAATTCAACAATTCACTTTGATTGAATGAAATGTGATCACTGCATGTTTACACCATTACACTAAGATCTTCTGACGTGGTTGCTTTTCTGTCCCCTAATTTAAGACCTCTTATAATTACAATGAATCTCTTCAAAGCTATTAAGAAAAGTCTTAAGTTGTGTTATTTTATAATTATTTAAATGCTATTATAGTTTATATTAATATTTTGAATTGGATTTAATATTTTCAGTTTATTTTTAAATTTTATGTGCTTTTGTAACTTATTACTTTCATTTAAATATCTTTTTTTTTTTTTTTTAGTTTGTTCAATTTAGTTGTTTTTTTAAACCTCCAGTTAAACTTATTTAGTTGCCAAAGCTTCAGTTCTATTTCATTTCAGCTTTATTTGTGTGTTAATGACATCAAACCCAGCACAAGGTTGTGATTTATCACCAAAAACCTCCCCCCCCATCATTCAAAGCTATCATATGACCGAAGACTTGGCCTTCAGCATCCCTCACTACTTTTGTGACTTGAGGCTTTTAACAGTGTTTGTGTTGTTAACTCTTTTAGAGGACGTCGACCCCTCTGTCGGACGTTTCAGAAACATGGTCACAACAGCTGTGGTTCCTATTAAGGTAACTTCCCAAATATCGTCATTCTGCCTTATGCAAAAAAAAAAGAGATTGGTTTACATGTTTACGTGCTGCTTTTGGTTTACCCAACAGAAGAAGAAAATGGGCGGAGGCAATGCGCTGGGAATCGAGGAATCCGTGACCCGACACATGCACGCGTTCCCTTTGCAAGGTGGACTCTACAGAGACCTTCCCCCTGCCAGTCATGAAGCTCAATCCACAGGAGCTCCCGGCGGAGCCACAATCCTGGGAGGACTGCCGCTACCCCTGCCCAACCCGGCCCCGGACGTGGACCTGGCCCAGGAGGCCCCGCCGCCTCCGCTGGTGCTCAACCCCACGCCGTTACCCGGCCCCTACTCCTCCGACCCGCTCAGCGAACCCCGCAAGAAGAAGTACGCTAAAGAGGCATGGCCTGGCAAGAAGCCCACGCCGTCTCTGCTCATTTAGCTGCGTATTACTAATACAAGACTCTTCTATACTCATGAACTCTCTCTTGAAGAATCTGGCAAATGGACTTTGATTTCAACCGCGCTACAAGAATCCGATTTAATGCAAGATTATCTTTCCTCCTAAAACAAGCATTGGCTCACTCTCATGTCATTCCAGATGCATAGTACTTTCTAAATTCAGTGAAAGGCAAAAGGTCCTCATTTGCACAGTTCAGTGAGGGAAAAAAAATAATTGACTTATTTTGCTCCTCGCACAGAATAATCTGGTCCTATATTTTTGTCAAAATAGCTGCTTGGACATTGTGCATTATATCTTTTGTGTTTCATAGGAAGATTGCAATGACGTGAGTGTGAGTAAATGACGTAATTTCAAGCATTTTGATTGATCCATTTCTTTAAAATGCCAGCTTGAAAGTGAGAACCCAATGAAAAGCAAACACAACCTGATCCAAACAGCAAAATGTGTCCTGTTTAGTCTAAGATGGCAAGGGGGTTAATTTTGTGTACTCTCTTTTTTATATATACATAACTATTTATGTAAAGTGTTCCAAAAATTGACCACTAGACGGCAAGAAGTTGTTTCAAACTAGCTGTTTGGCCATCGCACGTTTACATGAGCATCATTAATGCAGATGGTAGATCTGTCACAAACCCTGTATTTGGTAAAACTGATGAAATTCTGTAATGTTGTAACACTTTGCTTTCTAAAGATCTCTGCGGTGTATTAGTTTCATTCACTCGTTCCCCCTTAATATACAACCTGAGGGCCGCGGCGCTTCAAATGAACTGTTGGTTGATGGTTCATCAGGGCTCAATGCATACGGTCTTCACTGTCCAAGAAAGAAAGGAAAAAAATGTTTTATACTCCAGTTCTGTTTGGTGCATTTGATGTTTGTACATATCATTCACAATAAAAGCCAGTGTATTTTTATATATTTAAGCTGATGCCAGAAGTCTACCTTGAATAGAGGCTGGCTGCTCATCGTATTTTATATTCATGACTGAGCTGATCCTTTTCTCCACGACTGGTTTGACTACCAATCAAGATGAGATTTCTGTTCCAGACCATAATGCTGATTAGCAGTTGTCCATTCTGGCCTTTCATTGCTACAGCATGCCTTTACACAAGCACCTTCCTGACAGAAACACACTATTATTTTGACAAATACAGCTGTAAGCAGGCCTAGTACTTTACACCTACACCCGAAAGAGTAGTTTGCGATACCTGCGATGGATCTAGGTAGTTATCTTTGACAGTTAAACTGATTGTGACTGTAAGTTTGTTATCAATACACAAAACCTTTACTATCTCACTTCCTCTACTTCGTTAGCATACTTTATTTTTGGATACTGATTCAAACTCCAAACCTGCCTTTGGTGGCTTTTATGAGGTTTTGGTTTGTTTACGAAAGGAGACACTTTTAATTAGACATGTTTTGCCAAATAAAAATAATAGAAATAAAATACTTTTCTTCTGTGTTAAATTCAGTATTCTTGTGTATTAAAGGGCACCTATTATGCCCCTTTTTACTAGATGTAATATTGATCTTGAGTGTCCCCAGAATGTGTCTGTGAAGTTTCAGGCCAAAATACCAAACAGATCATGTATTATAGCAGCTGGAAAATGTCATTTTTGGGGTGTGTCTAAAATCAAGCTGATTTGGAGCGTATGCAAATGAGCTGCATATTCCCGCCCCGTCTCCAGAAGAGGGCGTTGCGTATACGTCTCTATGATTGCATATCTACAGCGATGAACAGCTGGTAGAAGCAACATGACTGAGAGCGAGACGACCGTGTTTAGCCGTACATATGGGAGTCAAATGCACTGAAAGTGGAACGAAACAGCGCAATGTTACAGAGCTAACTAATCTCACAAGTGCGGCGCCCACAGCGTCCTCAGCAGCTCAGATGTTGGGAGAAAATAAAGACTCTTATGTTTGGTCTTACATCCAAACACAGAGCACGGGATTGTTTGCGAGACATTGCGGCCCTGTACCAAATGGAACACTTCATGTGCACTTGTGGTCTTGTAATGGCCGCCACATGCGTGTGTCCGTTAAGTCCACGAGACCGTAGTGTCCCATTCCTCATTTTAGCGTTCAGAAGGGTGCTCGCGAGCGCCGTGGCTGTTATGCGCCCTCGATCCGCACTTCTGCCGAGCCTGCACTGGGGCGAGCTCCGCAGCAGACTTCAACCCGACAGTCAAAGCGGCATTACGTCATGAAAGTGCGGACTCCGAGGAAGACCGCGAGGGTTTAGGGTGCCATTTGGAACAGGGCCGTTGATGTTACAGCTGCTCGAGTGCGGAGAAAATGAAGGACAGCTTACAACCACTGAGGGTGGAAACTATAGCAACGCAGGGCTGTCAATCAAACCCCGTGGCCCTGCCCTCCAAAATATGACGTCACACTGCGGTGAGCGTCAAAACGGCAGGCCAAGTAAGACTGACTTGGTTTAGAGGGATTAAAAAATGAGGAGTGGGTGGATTTTTATCATTGTAGGGTGGATGTGTTCACACTGCCAACACATTTATATCCAAACACCATGTAAAAGTGGAGTTTGCATAATAGGTGCCCTTTAAGACACACAAACAAAGTTTGCACGATACCCATGACTTCTCTGATCGGTGCATCTCTCTTGAGGATTGTGGGAAGTGTGGCTTTTCACCAGAAATGTAAAACTACAAAATAAAATATGTTAAAGTCACTGACTTCTATGTGGGCATTTATCATCTCTTAACCTCAGAGGTCATCCAGTACTGAAGGTTTATTGAAAGATTATATTTCTCCGAGGACAGAATAAATGGGATCTTTAAATCTGGATCCTTTCTGCAGTGCTTTAATGACAGGAAATTATTTGTATTTTTCGTTTCACATGGCAGAGCATGCTGCCCACTTCTGCTTCTTACTTCTGTCCTTCGTTAATGAGACATTATTAGAAAGCCACATTCATCTATTTTAATCAGGCTTTAAATCCCTATAGTACCATGCTACACCAGATGTGTTATATATATATATATAAATAATTCATGCCCACATGGGAGACGTGGTCATTTACAAAGAATACATGATTTGGGTGAGATTAAAATACATCACACATACCCATGGATGAATCTCAAAATCTGACGTGAATCAGACACAATCACATTATCATCAAAATAAAATACTAAATAAATTAGTTTAAAAAGAGAGTGTTCAAAAGGAAACATTTAAGAACAAATTAAATGAAAAGCAAAAAGACAGAAGTAGATACCCACTGAACAGTGTATGCTGTGTATGTAACTGTAGGTCAATGCTGTAAATGATGTTTCTGATCTTAATGTTTGCAAGAGTGTTAGCGTACAGTATAGAGTGAATTCAAGTAAATAATGACACTTTTTGTTATTGAGATGACTAAATTCACCCCTATTCAGTGCTTGAAGTGGACACAAGAAGTGCTGGTACTCCCCCCCCCCCCCCTTTTTAAATTATTCATTTGTTTATATTAAATAAATAAGTACTTTTTAATAATTCACGATGTATGTATAGTGCCACAATCAATAATTAAATACAAGTTTTCAATAGAAATTAGCATAAGTCAAGCTGCAATACCAAACAGGACCACAGGAGACGCCAAAGACCACTAAACCTCTAAAAGCCTTTAATATACGGCTCCATTCAGAATCACTAAATCTCTGACCACCACATGATCAGCGTTCATTATAAACACTCTTGCTTTTAAGCCAAATACACGCTGAAATTAATAATGTTACTGACATCTGGACGTAAGTCACTATTCTCTCTGTGATCGCTGATGAAATCGGCCGTGTTTTCTCTGCATTAGCGCTGTTTTGAGCACTGTTTGAATTCGTTCACTGGATCCTTGAACTTTCCAGGAGTTTACGGTTTAAAATGACGTGATTGCAAAAGTTTTGGGAGTTTTGTGTTATAGTCCTGGTTCTAGTTGAGGAGACCAGTTCTGTTTGTGCTGTCTGAGTAGTCACAAGTGTTCCTGCATGTTGAAGGCGATCTGGTGTGAATAAAGCAGAGACATTTACTAAACAAGTTGCTTCATTGAACATTACAACTAGTACACATGTGTGGAGCAAAAATGATGGCTCTGGGTTCTTGTGCAGCCTACACAAGTTATTTAAGGTGTTTCAACTGTAGGCCTATACACATGTACTCAGGCTACCCTAATAGAAAGTGATGCACGGGCTGCTGCCTGCTTCTTTTTTCTTTTTCTGTTCTCGGCACCGGGTTGTGATTGCTCGCGGGTATAGATTCTATCAATTATCAGGGACTGAACCAATAACAATTGACAACTCTCTCTGAGGAATTGGTATTTTACAATAAGAAAGGAATTCATAACTGACTAAACAATTTAATATTGTTGTCAAACCAGTTGTTAAAAAAGAGATTTGTGTTTGTATAGAATTTTTCTATTATTTCATATGAAATAGCGATGCAGATAATTTTTTTTGCTTAATAGGCTATTAATGACCAATATAGGAGCATTTGTTTATTTTTGTTAAAGTGCATTTTCAGCATGGGTGTGTGTAATTTGCATTGTGGAGTAAAAGTATTGTAAAGTTATGTTTATCCCAGACCTTATTTTATAAAATTTTTGTAAAACCCCATTATAATTTCATGTTTATTGTTGAACACTTAACAAATAAAATGAAACACACAACACTATCATATATTTATTTATTTAACATACTCAAATTTGCACCTAACATACTAAATTGTCTATTTTGTATACTGTGTTTGTGCTATTTTTCACATTGTCTATTTTTTATTCTTGTGTATTATTCTTTTAATATCTGTCTTGTCCTGCCACTGTCATTCTGTTGCACCGAGGAGCTTCTGGGACTAAAATAAATTCCTCGTATGTTTAAACACCTGCAATAAAGCGCATTCTGATTCTGATATAATCTAATGTACATTAAATTAAATTAAGTTTTTTTGTCACTCACTATTACACAACTCACTATTACATGTATAAATCAAAGTTATACTAAATAAATATTATAATTTTTACCAGAATTTTTTTTTTAAATCAACAAGCATGACAGTAGTAAGTATACTACACCACCTGTCAAAATGATTGATGACAGGTGGGTGGGGCTTCCGGTATAGGGGTGGGACTTCCGGTATAAGGCGGGACTTCCGGTGTAGGCGGGACTTCCGGTATAAGGCGGGACTTCCGGTGTAGGCGGGACTTCCTGTATAAGGCGGGACTTCCGGTGTAGGCGGGACTTCCGGTATAGGCGGGACTTCCGGTATAATCAATCATGTTATAATGACAGTAGGTTTTGATGTTTTTGACAGGTGGTTTTGATGGTTTTGATGATTTTGACAGGTGGTTTTGATGTTTTGACAGCAGGTTTTGATGGTTTTGATGTTTTGACAGCAGGTTTTGATGTTTTTGATGATTTTGACAGGTGGTTTTGATGGTTTTGATGTTTTGACAGCAGGTTTTGATGATTTTGATGATTTTGACAGGTGGTTTTGATGTTTTGACAGCAGGTTTTGATGGTTTTGATGTTTTGACAGCAGGTTTTGATGATTTGGATGATTTTGACAGGTGGTTTTGATGGTTTTGAAGGCTGTATAATAAATGACAGCAGGTTTTGATGATTTTGATGATTTTGACAGTTGGTTTTGATGGTTTTGAAGGCTGTATAATAAATGACAGAAGGTTTTTGTTTTGAAGGAGGTATAATAAATAATTTGTATGTGCCACAAGGGGCCCTTTGTTAAAACCTAGTAATATTGTAATTCAAAAACTAGTTAGTTCGACAGAGTTAAAAATACAAATACACTCATCAAAGTAAATAGACAGGAAAAACGAAGGTAAAAAAAGATTCATACATTTACCAACGATCTAAAAAGAAAGGCAATCTCAGAGACGTTTGTTAAAACACCACAGTCACAAGATAGTCTTGGGGTCGCTGAACGGAAAAGTTAAACAAGAGAGTAAGTACGGAAAGTTAAACAAAGAGAGTAAGCGCGGTCAGGTCCGTATAGAGAGCTCCGTGGATATGTCCGTGCACTACAAAGGTCGAGCTCGAAATGAGGCTCCGATCACAGCTGGGGGTAGACCACGCCTACGTCCCACCCCCCTAGATCCGGACGAGGAGGTACCAAAACGGAGATATAAAGTTAAATGTTAGAAGTTATTTTTAATGAGTCTTTTAACATGTCTTAATTAATTAAAACATACAATATCATGCACCTAAAACATGTATAGCTTGAATGCAAGTAGTTTTTTGGATAAAAGTGTCTGCTAAATGCATAAATAAATGCAAATCCTTCCTTTAAAAGCTATTCTTTTAAACAAACAACCCCTCATAGGTTCCGGGAAAAGTTTTGTTTTAAAACCCATCTTTTGAACAATGGTATTGTAACGCTTAAGACTTCTAGGGTTATATAATGTGTTATGTAGCATGTGTGGAGACATTGAAATGCGAAACAGTGTTAAATGGGGAAAAGTTATTTTTTATTAAAGTTATTTTTTCATACACAACAATGTCACGGAAAAACTTCAAAACAAGAAAGTCCGAGTATATCATTTATAAAAGAGTACAAAAATAGACGACGTAAACCAAATAAGGGTCAAACCGCGTAATAGAAAACAAGAAAGACAAAGAAAACTAGGATTCGAATGTGGATAAGCTAACAAAAGGTTCACTTTGTTTATATTAAACAAGTTCTAGTATAAAGAAAATGCGACGTATATACACGTAAAAATAAGCAATGTTTTTATTTTCCAGAAAGCGTTGTTTAAAATTTGGTAAAATACGATGTAAGAAAACAAATAAAAATGAAGACAGGTTATTTAAACAACTAAGACAATATTAACATTAAATAATATAGAGTAACCTTACTTACTGTGGTATAAAATAAATATCAAGCCGTTAAAAATATACGTTTGTCAGAAGTTTGTAATATTACAATTTAAAATTAGTTAGTTTGACAATGAAAATAAAAAAATCGAACTTTTAAGACAGAAGTTTTCTCACAAGAAAAGCTGGGAAACAAGGAAAAATAAACGCGCATTTAGCCGTTGTCCAAAAAGAAGGTAATCCCAGAGGCGTTTGTTAAAACACCGCCGTCAAAAAATAGTCTATCATAACTTAGATGAACGGAAAATTAAACAAAAGAAAAAAGCCCCCCCGACCGGCGAGAAGTCCGTGCGTGTCCGTTTCAAACGCAGAATGGCGAGACATCCGGTTCCAGGCAGACCGCGCCTACGCTCCATCCCCTAGATCCGGACGAGGAGGGACCAAAACTGAGATTTAAAAGGATTTAATCCATGACTTTTTGACAGGGCTTTTTGTCAATCTTACGATACATTATAACAGCTAAAACACAGGTATACACATACAAATATTTAACAGGAATGAAACCAAATCAATAACTCTCTGATTTTCTTGTCATAAGACTTGTTATCATTTGAAATACGCGTGCAGCATGTAAAATTTTTTTTTTTTTACATCACACGAGATGCAGATATTTCATCTCAAGCAATGCAACGAAGTTGAAGACGGTCGTGTCAATATCACATTTCACGCAGCACGAGACGCCAGTGAAGTTTTTTAGTCAGACGATCAAAGCAACACCGTTGGATCAATTTATGACACAGTTTTGGAGGAAGCGCAGAGGTGTAAACGCACACACATACGCACACGAGCGCTGGAACGGTTCACCGTCCGGTCATGGGATGCATGCCCTATTGAACCTCGTTTTATGACAAACATCTGCTGAATTAAAAAATTAGGTTAAGTTTTAGAAAATAAAGTACATTTAATAACAGAGTCATGTTTACAGAAGTGGTGAATGTGACTTCAAGTTGAAATTTAGGATGAAATGAGTCAGATAAATAATGAGATGATACACAAACTTAAATACATAAAGTTGTTTATTTTAATAAAAGCCTCTGATGTAGGAAATTGATGTTAAATTTGACTTGATTTAGTATCTAATTTTGTTATTTATTTTTTCACTCATATATATTTTTACCCTCACATCTCGTCGCAAACATAAGCTTGTAAATGTAAACATTTACGCACACACACACACACACACACACACACACACACACACACACACACACACACACACACACACACACACACACACAAACATGGACATAAACACCCTCTACACGGTTAAATATTTAGACTTTTATGATGTCTCATACAAAACTTTTTACAAATAAATAACTTTCTTAGAATCACGCTGAATATATCTACAAGATGACGAAAAGTATGATTAAACAATGATATAACTATTGTTTAACAAATATCATTCTAACAAAATGTAAAACCTAAAACCATGAATCTCTAACCTAACTAATTTTTACAACAGACTTTCTTTCTCGCTTAATAAACTGCGTTATTAACCGTAAGGGGAGTTAAATGCAGCATGCTTTATTGCATTCAAATAAAAACAACAACCGATCTATATAGGTTTATTCGACTGAGCTTTGATAAAATAACTGATGTAAGAAACATGCAAATATTCGACAAGGTTTATCAAACTGGTGTGTCAGGTGATTTGCGTTGTTGTACATATCTCGCTGATACAGATATGTTGAGATGTTTAACATCTGTAAAAAATAGTATTTTTAGCTTCCACATAGGAACCATGTCCACACTCAACGGTTTTGTGTAACAGAGTCCTGAGACAAATGAAAATAAAATGTGTGAAATAATGATGACAGGAAGAGCGACAGACTAAAAGCTTCAGATTTATTAAAACAATCGAGCGTGTGTATTTTTCTCTTGAATACGTATGCATACAGTAACCAGTGTGTACACGAATATTTATAATACATAACCGCATAATTCAGCGATTCTATCAAATGAATCATTCATTTTAAAGTCAGATTTGATTTCTCGTCAAAACACAATAAAACTTTTTAAAAACGTTAAAACTTTCTTACGACTTTTTAATTATGTCGAACAAAATGAATATAGGGTTATGTTTTTAAGTTAATCACAGCTTTAACCTAAAACATTTTTCATTCAAACTCTCTCTTGCGCGCACACGGCGCACATCTGCCAACAACATCCTTAACTTGGTTTAATCATTCAGATGTAGTTGAAACTCTATAACGCGTTCAATGTAAGTTATGCATCGACGCAGCTATAGATGCTGGAAGAGCTCATTGAGCTGTTTAACTGTAGAAAATGTATACAATGACGCGTAAAACTAGATCGACAGACCGAGTGTACGTGCCTAAAACAAGCCTGGAACCATTTCGAACCATTCTAACTCTAAGTGCGACCACAGGGAGAAAATGTGTTATAGCACAGCAGTAAAACACTGGACGTGAACTGAGCTGGTTTTGATGTTTTGGTCTGAACGACCAAATAACTACAAGTCCTACTTAAAATCTACAATGAAACTAGAAAATATACGTGTGACCTAACAGTGTTTAAAATACTGGACACGTGCAGTTAGATGAAGACACGCAGAGTTGGTTAACACAACGAAATATGTCGTGAAGCATACGTATGACAAGCGTTCTGCAGGACTGACTGACTGACTTTTTTTCTTAAGATTTGATTTCAAGAACACACACACACACACACACACACACACACACACACACACACGCACACACAAAACCAAATCGTTACGCTATTTCACGAAATGACGGGATGGTCAATTTCGACATACACGTCAAGCCTGTTTACCATAAGCATGTTCTTCTTATACATTTTTAACAATTATTTTAACAAATATTTTAGTTTCCACAAAGATACAAACGTTGTCGTACAAATGTTGCAGGCCTTTCAGGTCAGCGAACTACAATACCCAGCATATACATCGGACTACAAACATGGTTGCCACGAATCCATACATATACAAAACGGTCTATACGCGACAGATCTCTAAATCGTCAGACTTTTGGTTATACGTACGTTCGGATACCCTATATAGAAAGACTCGTATTACCAACGCTTTTTTACAAAGTATACGCTTCTTTCGCCTTGCGATGTTACAAACCCCATTTTTGCGAGATCTACACGTCTGTAGAAATAATTAACAGGTCTTATAAAATCGTTGATTTGACTTCACTTTAAAACACCATCCGCACGAACGATAAATCAGACGCTCTTAAAATCGATAGTGCACAAAACGTGTGTAAAAGGGCGGATGATCGCAGGAAAACAATTTAAGGGTGCTACACACAGGTGAGTGAGCCTGCACAAGCCACCTGTAGTAACACACTCTCCTCTAGTCGCACTAGACACTTTCACACACTACTGTGTGTACATAATCCCACAAAAGACTGATTGTAATATATGACTGATATATGTATGTTTACAGGCCCGTACACCGCAAATCACCCTGCACCGTTTCCCAGCCAGCTGCTTAAATGTCTCTCTTTTTGCACATGTACACTATTTGAGTCATCTACACAGTTGTGGAGTTTGTATTTTTAGTTTATTTATAGGTAACCATTTATATATATATATATAGCATCTGTATAGTCAAAGCTGACAGTAGGTTAGTTGTGTATAGGTTTATACTGTTTTACTTAGTGTTGTATATCTGTATTCATGTAGCACCGTGGTCCAGCGTGGCGCGATATTTCGTCCCGCTGTATGTCCACAGATGTAGCGGGATGACAATAAAGATAGGGCGTATGTCAGTGTATGTCAAGATAGTGACATACACTTGACTTGGCGACACATTAACGTGATATTTCGGGGTCGTGTCTTACACAATTGTGTGTTACTTAACGTTTTTATGCCGTTTTCATATAAAATATAACAGTCTGTTACCAATTTAGATGTGTTTATTATGAAATCACACAAAGAACCGCTGAAGAACGTACTGTTTGCTAACACGGAATTAATTAAAATAATACTCTGTGCTCATTTAACCGGTATATTTACAGTATGTTGAACGTAATACAGTTAAACAGGAGCATTGAAACATTAAAAACCTATTAAACAGTTGTTTCAATACAAACATAATTTATCAAATACTATTAAACTATTGAATTTTGGACACCTTAAAACACTTTATTCAATCAAAAACCTGTCCCAAAAGACAGACGGCCAAATCTTCAACGATTACTGAGACGGACGGAGTTTATGCAAAAGACAAAATAATTATTCTTCGTCACAATAACATAAGCGTTCCAATAATTTGATAACCTTACTATAGATTTTCTCAATATTCTTTATTCTAGTTATTGTTTTCCTCTTATTCATAAACCCACAAGAGTTAAATAAAATTCAACAGCTTACAAATTCTCTAAGCGAATACATAAAATCTGATGTTTTATATTCAGACTTGTCTGATAATTTTCTGATATATCGTTATTCTATAATTAGGGCTAACAGGATGGAACTCTCAAAAGAAATACGGCAAAATAACTGTTTTTATCGATCAATTAAATGACAGATCCTCTACACGACACCGGTTAAGACTAAACAAATGACTTTTATTCTGGGACGTCCTTCCAGTCTGCCTACGATACATGCGTTCAGAAGACAAACCACGCGTGAAAAGCGTGTGTTTGTGTTTTTTCTGTTGCCTTTACAACTAGTAGGCCTACGCTTCAGACTTTTATGACTATTACACTTAAAGCGATCCCATTTCACAACAACGCGTACATGGATACGCATTTTCTTTTGCGTATGTCTCTAAACAACGGTTAGGTAAATGACTTGAGGTTGTTACGTCATTTTTACGGGAAAAGGTGGGATGGATTCATGTATTTTTATTCCGTCCACACCAAAGCTCTGGCACCGACTGTCTTTTAGGTCTGACCCAGAAAACAGACGTCTTAATATTTTGTTCTTCTTTTCATGAAAACAAGCGGCAGGTAGTTTTTGTCCTCAGCTGCGGTATAGCGACACGTTTTAACACGTCGTGAATTCCGATAGTTTGTTAGCAAACGCAACAGTTTATTACTGAGATGTCACATCAGAGCCGCGTTCTAGTTTATATTTTTAAACTACTTATATGTTTAACTTAGTTGCATCTTTAACGGGCGCTACCGTTCTACGCCCCGTCACACCGTCCAGAGATACTATAAACAATAAAAAAATACGTTAACTCACGCTTTGAAAGCAGAACCGTTTTTACACGTTTCCGTGACTTTGTTAGCTCTTTCTGTTTGAATTTGTGTACCGCCGTTTTTGCTATCCTTATCTTATTTTCCCCACCTAATTGTAATTGTTAGGCCTTGGCGTTATAGGCTTTTAAAAAACTAGGTCTCCTAGATTTTGGCGTCTCGTTAACGGGCCTTTTTGTTCTTATAAGTTAATAATTATGTCAATTGGTTGATTTAATAAAATATTGCTTTAAATCGTGTCTTCATTCGAGACATTTACGTTACATTATTACATTGTGGGGGATATGAGATACAAGATCGTTTGAAATTGATAACAAACAAAAAAGAAAAACGTATCTTAGGCGTGACCATTGTTTATGACTTCCTGGCAACGTCACACACGTTGAGGGCGGACCCAAATGCTAAAACCAAAGACGACCGGACTGACAAACTCATTTACGACATTGCTAGCGGGTTTGAAGGTACAGACGACGGATCTGTTGTAAGACCTTGTCAAAACAAAACGCTATCTACATGGATCAACAGATCCGTCGTCTGTACCTTCAAACCCGCTAGCAATGTCGTAAATGAGTTTGTCAGTCCGGTCGTCTTTGGTTTTAGCATTTGGGTCCGATAGTTTCAATAGTTTCAATAGTTTAATAGTATTTGATAAATTATGTTTGTATTGAAACAACTGTTTAATAGGTTTTTAATGTTTCAATGCTCCTGTTTAACTGTATTACGTTCAACATACTGTAAATATACCGGTTAAATGAGCACAGAGTATTATTTTAATTAATTCCGTGTTAGCAAACAGTACGTTCTTCAGCGGTTCTTTGTGTGATTTCATAATAAACACATCTAAATTGGTAACAGACTGTTATATTTTATATGAAAACGGCATAAAAACGTTAAGTAACACACAATTGTGTAAGACACGACCCCGAAATATCACGTTAATGTGTCGCCAAGTCAAGTGTATGTCACTATCTTGACATACACTGACATACGCCCTATCTTTATTGTCATCCCGCTACATCTGTGGACATACAGCGGGACGAAATATCGCGCCACGCTGGACCACGGTGCTACATGAATACAGATATACAACACTAAGTAAAACAGTATAAACCTATACACAACTAACCTACTGTCAGCTTTGACTATACAGATGCTATATATATATATATAAATGGTTACCTATAAATAAACTAAAAATACAAACTCCACAACTGTGTAGATGACTCAAATAGTGTACATGTGCAAAAAGAGAGACATTTAAGCAGCTGGCTGGGAAACGGTGCAGGGTGATTTGCGGTGTACGGGCCTGTAAACATACATATATCAGTCATATATTACAATCAGTCTTTTGTGGGATTATGTACACACAGTAGTGTGTGAAAGTGTCTAGTGCGACTAGAGGAGAGTGTGTTACTACAGGTGGCTTGTGCAGGCTCACTCACCTGTGTGTAGCACCCTTAAATTGTTTTCCTGCGATCATCCGCCCTTTTACACACGTTTTGTGCACTATCGATTTTAAGAGCGTCTGATTTATCGTTCGTGCGGATGGTGTTTTAAAGTGAAGTCAAATCAACGATTTTATAAGACCTGTTAATTATTTCTACAGACGTGTAGATCTCGCAAAAATGGGGTTTGTAACATCGCCAGGCGAAAGAAGCGTATACTTTGTAAAAAAGCGTTGGTAATACGAGTCTTTCTATATAGGGTATCCGAACGTACGTATAACCAAAAGTCTGACGATTTAGAGATCTGTCGCGTATAGACCGTTTTGTATATGTATGGATTCGTGGCAACCATGTTTGTAGTCCGATGTATATGCTGGGTATTGTAGTTCGCTGACCTGAAAGGCCTGCAACATTTGTACGACAACGTTTGTATCTTTGTGGAAACTAAAATATTTGTTAAAATAATTGTTAAAAATGTATAAGAAGAACATGCTTATGGTAAACAGGCTTGACGTGTATGTCGAAATTGACCATCCCGTCATTTCGTGAAATAGCGTAACGATTTGGTTTTGTGTGTGCGTGTGTGTGTGTGTGTGTGTGTGTGTGTGTGTGTGTGTGTGTTCTTGAAATCAAATCTTAAGAAAAAAAGTCAGTCAGTCAGTCCTGCAGAACGCTTGTCATACGTATGCTTCACGACATATTTCGTTGTGTTAACCAACTCTGCGTGTCTTCATCTAACTGCACGTGTCCGGTATTTTAAACACTGTTAGGTCACACGTATATTTTCTAGTTTCATTGTAGATTTTAAGTAGGACTTGTAGTTATTTGGTCGTTCAGACCAAAACATCAAAACCAGCTCAGTTCACGTCCAGTGTTTTACTGCTGTGCTATAACACATTTTCTCCCTGTGGTCGCACTTAGAGTTAGAATGGTTCGAAATGGTTCCAGGCTTGTTTTAGGCACGTACACTCGGTCTGTCGATCTAGTTTTACGCGTCATTGTATACATTTTCTACAGTTAAACAGCTCAATGAGCTCTTCCAGCATCTATAGCTGCGTCGATGCATAACTTACATTGAACGCGTTATAGAGTTTCAACTACATCTGAATGATTAAACCAAGTTAAGGATGTTGTTGGCAGATGTGCGCCGTGTGCGCGCAAGAGAGAGTTTGAATGAAAAATGTTTTAGGTTAAAGCTGTGATTAACTTAAAAACATAACCCTATATTCATTTTGTTCGACATAATTAAAAAGTCGTAAGAAAGTTTTAACGTTTTTAAAAAGTTTTATTGTGTTTTGACGAGAAATCAAATCTGACTTTAAAATGAATGATTCATTTGATAGAATCGCTGAATTATGCGGTTATGTATTATAAATATTCGTGTACACACTGGTTACTGTATGCATACGTATTCAAGAGAAAAATACACACGCTCGATTGTTTTAATAAATCTGAAGCTTTTAGTCTGTCGCTCTTCCTGTCATCATTATTTCACACATTTTATTTTCATTTGTCTCAGGACTCTGTTACACAAAACCGTTGAGTGTGGACATGGTTCCTATGTGGAAGCTAAAAATACTATTTTTTACAGATGTTAAACATCTCAACATATCTGTATCAGCGAGATATGTACAACAACGCAAATCACCTGACACACCAGTTTGATAAACCTTGTCGAATATTTGCATGTTTCTTACATCAGTTATTTTATCAAAGCTCAGTCGAATAAACCTATATAGATCGGTTGTTGTTTTTATTTGAATGCAATAAAGCATGCTGCATTTAACTCCCCTTACGGTTAATAACGCAGTTTATTAAGCGAGAAAGAAAGTCTGTTAAAAATTAGTTAGGTTAGAGATTCATGGTTTTAGGTTTTACATTTTGTTAGAATGATATTTGTTAAACAATAGTTATATCATTGTTTAATCATACTTTTCGTCATCTTGTAGATATATTCAGCGTGATTCTAAGAAAGTTATTTATTTGTAAAAAGTTTTGTATGAGACATCATAAAAGTCTAAATATTTAACCGTGTAGAGGGTGTTTATGTCCATGTTTGTGTGTGTGTGTGTGTGTGTGTGTGTGTGTGTGTGTGTGTGTGTGTGTGTGTGTGTGTGTGTGTGTGTGTGTGTGTGTGTGTGTGTGTGTGTGTGTGTGTGCGTAAATGTTTACATTTACAAGCTTATGTTTGCGACGAGATGTGAGGGTAAAAATATATATGAGTGAAAAAATAAATAACAAAATTAGATACTAAATCAAGTCAAATTTAACATCAATTTCCTACATCAGAGGCTTTTATTAAAATAAACAACTTTATGTATTTAAGTTTGTGTATCATCTCATTATTTATCTGACTCATTTCATCCTAAATTTCAACTTGAAGTCACATTCACCACTTCTGTAAACATGACTCTGTTATTAAATGTACTTTATTTTCTAAAACTTAACCTAATTTTTTAATTCAGCAGATGTTTGTCATAAAACGAGGTTCAATAGGGCATGCATCCCATGACCGGACGGTGAACCGTTCCAGCGCTCGTGTGCGTATGTGTGTGCGTTTACACCTCTGCGCTTCCTCCAAAACTGTGTCATAAATTGATCCAACGGTGTTGCTTTGATCGTCTGACTAAAAAACTTCACTGGCGTCTCGTGCTGCGTGAAATGTGATATTGACACGACCGTCTTCAACTTCGTTGCATTGCTTGAGATGAAATATCTGCATCTCGTGTGATGTAAAAAAAAAAAAATTTTACATGCTGCACGCGTATTTCAAATGATAACAAGTCTTATGACAAGAAAATCAGAGAGTTATTGATTTGGTTTCATTCCTGTTAAATATTTGTATGTGTATACCTGTGTTTTAGCTGTTATAATGTATCGTAAGATTGACAAAAAGCCCTGTCAAAAAGTCATGGATTAAATCCTTTTAAATCTCAGTTTTGGTCCCTCCTCGTCCGGATCTAGGGGATGGAGCGTAGGCGCGGTCTGCCTGGAACCGGATGTCTCGCCATTCTGCGTTTGAAACGGACACGCACGGACTTCTCGCCGGTCGGGGGGGCTTTTTTCTTTTGTTTAATTTTCCGTTCATCTAAGTTATGATAGACTATTTTTTGACGGCGGTGTTTTAACAAACGCCTCTGGGATTACCTTCTTTTTGGACAACGGCTAAATGCGCGTTTATTTTTCCTTGTTTCCCAGCTTTTCTTGTGAGAAAACTTCTGTCTTAAAAGTTCGATTTTTTTATTTTCATTGTCAAACTAACTAATTTTAAATTGTAATATTACAAACTTCTGACAAACGTATATTTTTAACGGCTTGATATTTATTTTATACCACAGTAAGTAAGGTTACTCTATATTATTTAATGTTAATATTGTCTTAGTTGTTTAAATAACCTGTCTTCATTTTTATTTGTTTTCTTACATCGTATTTTACCAAATTTTAAACAACGCTTTCTGGAAAATAAAAACATTGCTTATTTTTACGTGTATATACGTCGCATTTTCTTTATACTAGAACTTGTTTAATATAAACAAAGTGAACCTTTTGTTAGCTTATCCACATTCGAATCCTAGTTTTCTTTGTCTTTCTTGTTTTCTATTACGCGGTTTGACCCTTATTTGGTTTACGTCGTCTATTTTTGTACTCTTTTATAAATGATATACTCGGACTTTCTTGTTTTGAAGTTTTTCCGTGACATTGTTGTGTATGAAAAAATAACTTTAATAAAAAATAACTTTTCCCCATTTAACACTGTTTCGCATTTCAATGTCTCCACACATGCTACATAACACATTATATAACCCTAGAAGTCTTAAGCGTTACAATACCATTGTTCAAAAGATGGGTTTTAAAACAAAACTTTTCCCGGAACCTATGAGGGGTTGTTTGTTTAAAAGAATAGCTTTTAAAGGAAGGATTTGCATTTATTTATGCATTTAGCAGACACTTTTATCCAAAAAACTACTTGCATTCAAGCTATACATGTTTTAGGTGCATGATATTGTATGTTTTAATTAATTAAGACATGTTAAAAGACTCATTAAAAATAACTTCTAACATTTAACTTTATATCTCCGTTTTGGTACCTCCTCGTCCGGATCTAGGGGGGTGGGACGTAGGCGTGGTCTACCCCCAGCTGTGATCGGAGCCTCATTTCGAGCTCGACCTTTGTAGTGCACGGACATATCCACGGAGCTCTCTATACGGACCTGACCGCGCTTACTCTCTTTGTTTAACTTTCCGTACTTACTCTCTTTGTTTAACTTTTCCGTTCAGCGACCCCAAGACTATCTTGTGACTGTGGTGTTTTAACAAACGTCTCTGAGATTGCCTTTCTTTTTAGATCGTTGGTAAATGTATGAATCTTTTTTTACCTTCGTTTTTCCTGTCTATTTACTTTGATGAGTGTATTTGTATTTTTAACTCTGTCGAACTAACTAGTTTTTGAATTACAATATTACTAGGTTTTAACAAAGGGCCCCTTGTGGCACATACAAATTATTTATTATACCTCCTTCAAAACAAAAACCTTCTGTCATTTATTATACAGCCTTCAAAACCATCAAAACCAACTGTCAAAATCATCAAAATCATCAAAACCTGCTGTCATTTATTATACAGCCTTCAAAACCATCAAAACCACCTGTCAAAATCATCCAAATCATCAAAACCTGCTGTCAAAACATCAAAACCATCAAAACCTGCTGTCAAAACATCAAAACCACCTGTCAAAATCATCAAAATCATCAAAACCTGCTGTCAAAACATCAAAACCATCAAAACCACCTGTCAAAATCATCAAAAACATCAAAACCTGCTGTCAAAACATCAAAACCATCAAAACCTGCTGTCAAAACATCAAAACCACCTGTCAAAATCATCAAAACCATCAAAACCACCTGTCAAAAACATCAAAACCTACTGTCATTATAACATGATTGATTATACCGGAAGTCCCGCCTATACCGGAAGTCCCGCCTACACCGGAAGTCCCGCCTTATACAGGAAGTCCCGCCTATACAGGAAGTCCCGCCTACACCGGAAGTCCCGCCTTATACCGGAAGTCCCGCCTACACCGGAAGTCCCGCCTTATACCGGAAGTCCCACCCCTATACCGGAAGCCCCGCCCACCTGTCATCAATCATTTTGACAGGTGGTGTAGTATACTTACTACTCATGACAAGTGTAAGCTTTCACAATTTTCATAGAAAATTAATTATTTTCCAAGCCTAACTAAATAACTGGAGACAGGGTTATTTTTAATTCCATGTAGATCACAAGCCACTGAAATCAGCTGATAAATGTAAACGTTATCATGTTTTTATCCCCAAAAAAACGCAGCTCCTCCATTTGATTTTAAGGCAGTCTTACCCGGACCAATAAGGCGTCGCTAGTGGAGGTGACGTATTTCTGCTCTTGAGTGAAGCTTCACTCGCCCAGTGTCTGCAGCCAGACCCTATAGAGTGTGGGAACTATGACGTCACTCTGTAGGCGGATCGGTTGTTAGCATAAAACTGGTTCCCTCGACAAAAATCCAATAGGATTGATTTTTCCATAGGCTTTTGGATTATCGCAAATTATTTTATCCTTGCTTCTCGGAAATCCTCAATCTATATGCTTTCTAACAGCTTCATGTGGCCGTAAACATTTAATTTTAACGTGGCTTTCAACACTATGCATCATTAAAGTTTCACTTTCACCACGTACAGCCGGTAAATGTGGTGTTTACATGTAATAATCGTAATATGAGTTTACCTTACGGTATGAACCCAGAGTCTCCGCATCAGTAAGTGATAAAACGTGTCGCATTTCGGGACAAAGCAAAAAAAACATTGTCGAACAACAATATAAAATGCGGGAAACTATTCATTGGTTATTCTAAAATTAATCGTATTACAAATTATACTACAACTGTAAAATACTGTAAATTGATAAACTGTTTGGCGTGATGACATTGAATGTCTCCGACAGCACCTGTAGTCCCATTTAACAACTTGTTAGCAACCGGCTTTTTTAAGAAACATAACAGCTTAAAAATATTATGAGTATGGTGTAACTAGTGTGTTTTATGTCGTAGAATAAAATGTGAAAGTATCTTGAGCCTGTGTGAACCACGGACCTTATTTAAGGGATTTAACCAAAATCCCATTCAAAAAACCCATTGACTCTGGGATGATGCAACCGGAAGTGCTAAAATGCTAACTCGCTTCCGGGTTTTCACCTACAAAGTGACATCATAGTTCCACCACTCTATCGTGGAGAGGCCGGAAGTCATTCATTTTCAATGTTAGCCGGCGGCGAGCTCCAGCGCGGCGCGTTTTGGGTTATGAGAGCATCGAGGAGAGTTGAAATCAGGTCAACTTTATGGTACTAAGCTATGACGCGGTTGGGTGGCAACCAATCGGAATGTAGAAGTCCTCCGCTTGAAAGGATTCCAGAAAACTCATGTAAACTTTGTTTCCGACCACATTAGTTCCCAAGCATTTTAGCGCTAGAGGAACGCTTTGTTTTTCAGCAGGAATTATATTATTTCTCAAAATAACATATTTGACCAATTACATTAAGGCTATACTTCAACCAGGACAGTTTGTGATGTAGGCTGCACACAAATTAACGTTCATGTTAATTAAAGACCAAAGTTAGTAAACCTTTCCTATAAACTGCATGTTGAAATTAGCCATGAACACAAAAGCCACACCACACTAATGGCTTTTTAACTGGTTTATTTCATTAGCAAACATGCAACTATAATTGTTAAGTTCCATTTCAAGGGAACTCCGTTGCATCAGAGTTTTAAGAGGCTTGGGGAACGCTTTGCGTGATAAGTCTTGAAGCACATGTGATTGGGACATCAGAGCGGGTGATGTCACGAACCAGGAAGCTATAAAGCCTGCCCAAACAAAGCTGTCACTATCTTTTTGTCTTCACAAGCGCTCTGTGTGAAACTGTCCTTGTCTTATTTGGTGTTGTCGGTCAATATTCATTACTGGTTATGGCGAGCAAGCAACAACAAGCTTTTAGGATGTGTGTTCATCCCTGCCTGCATTATTTAACGGGTGGGGATATACACACATTCTTTGTGTTGCCTGTTTGGGAGAGGAGCATGCACGGTCAGCGCTCGTGAGCACTGCGATGTGCTTCCCCTGCGGATGCTCCGATCCTGCCTGGCGTTCTTTCGCGAGGGTGCTCAGGCTCGCGTTCCCCAGGGCTCTGGTCCTGCTGCTGCCGAGGCACAGCGAAGGCTGCAGTCCTGGGGTTCGCAAAGGGATCTGTCAGCGGAGGTAGAGACAGGCACTGCCTTATCTCTGCCTTCACCTGACAGGTTCAGTGCCTCGTCTCAGGGTTGGGAAGCACACGCTGAGGTTTCTTCCACCCCGATCAAGGCACAGACTATCTGATTCTGAGGAATTAGATGTTTTAAGTACCAATGCAAGTGATACTGAGGACTTGCCACCTCAGTCTCGTGCTTATGAGGAGCTAGTTGAGGTTGTGACAAGCGATTGAGAAATTGAGTATCGATTGGCCAGCAGAGAGGGAGGATGTTTGTTCAAAAGGCAAATTTGACGAACGTTTCTTGACTTCTCGTGCACAACCTCAACGCCGGGGATTGCCATTTTTTCCTGATCTTCACACCGAGGTGTTGAGATCATGGGAGAAACCGGTTTCCTATAAAGTACTTAGTACACAAACATCACACTATTCCTCTATATTAAATAAAGAAGTACACGGTTAAGAAGAGATGCATAAGGTGGAAGAGACGCTTCAAGCTATCTCTCCCCTGAATCATCTTCATCCACTAGATCCCCGGTATTACCCAGTAAGCCAGTGAGAACTACATCAGCACTGGTGGGAAAGGCTTATTCAGCGGCTGGTCAAGCAGCAGCATGTTTACACACCATGTCGTGTTGCAAGCCTACCAGGCTGAATTATTAGCAGACCTCGATGAGGGCGAGGGTATTGGTCCGAACGCAGTTTGCGAACTGCGTCGGGCCACAGATTTGTGTCTCAGGGCCGCCAAGGTGACGGCTGGTCAATCGGCCAGTCTATGGCAGCCCTGGTGGCCACTGAGAGACATTTATGGTTACATTTGAGTAATATTAAGGGAAAAGATAAAAATGTCCTTATGGATGCTCCCCTTTCTTCCTCTGGCCTCTTCGGCAATGCAGTGAATTTGGTTGTCGAGAGATTTCAGGAATTAGCTAAGCAAGCAGCTGCATTACAGGAACTCCTCCCCTGCCACATTCATATCTCCGGGGCTGCTGAGCAGGAGTAGCCCCAAACGTCTAATATACCATCTAATATACCATTGTTACCATTTAACACCTCATTTTACGGTGCCCGTCTCCCTGGACGGCAGCGTGGAAACTTCTGCCAAATATATCTCATTGGGTCCTGCAGACTATAGAAATAGGGTATCAAATACAGTTCAGGTCTCGCCCTCCCAGGTTCATGGGGGTGTTGTCCACCGAGGTGGCCCCCCAGCAGGTTCTGGTAATGGAACAAGAAGTGAAAGCTCTGTTAGAGAAAGGGGCCATAGAATATGTACCTCACTCCAACAGGGAAACTGGGTTTCACAGCCGGTATTTCATAGTTCCAAAGAAGGATGGGGGGTTGCGTCCCATTTTAGATCTTTGAGTTCTGAACGACTCCATCATGCAGCTCAAGTTCAAAATGTAAATTTTGAGACAAATCGTCTCAAAACAGATCAGATCCGAGGACTGGTTTGTCACGATAGATCTCGAGGACGCATACTTCCACATATCCATCCTTCCGTGTCACAGGAAGTTCCTGAGGTTCACTTTTGGGGGCAAAGCATATCAGTATCAGGTTTTTCCGTTCGACCTAGCATTATCACCCCGCACTTTCACGAAATGCGTAGATGCAGCCCTGGTGCCTCTTCGGCCTCAGGGTATTCGCATTATGAACTTTATCGACGATTGGTTGATTCTAGCTCAGTCGCATTAGTTGGCAGTGCGGCATCGAGATGTCGTTCTGACCCACATGAAAGAGCTGGGGTTATGGTTAAACGCCAAAAAGAGTGTGCTTTCTCCACTACAGAAGACCACTTTCCGTGGCGTGGTATGGGACTCAAAGTCGATGCAGGCGCGCCTGTCACCGGCACGTATAGAGTCCATCCTGTCAGCTGTGAAGAGAATAAGGCTAGGCCAGTCACTCACTGTCAAACCGTTTCAGAAACTGTTAGGTCTTATGGCAGCAGCATCCAACGTGATACCTTTTGGACTGCTGTACATGAGACCTCTGCAGTGGTGGCTCAGGACCAAAGGGTTTTCCCCGAGGGGCAATCCCTTTCACATGATCAAGGTCATGCGGCGATGCTTTCGTGCCTTGGTAATATGGAAGAAACCTTGGTTCCTTTCCCAGGGTCCCGTGTTGGTAGCTTCATCTCCAAAATCCTAATGACAGATGCCTCTCTCACGGGCTGGGGAGCGATCTTAGAGGGACACTCAAGTCAGGGTCTGTGGAAGGACCAGTATCTCTCATGGCACATCAACCGTCTGGAGATGTTGGCTGTATTTCTTGCTCTCAAGAATTTCCTAGCAGACCTCAGGGGCCACCATGTGCTTGTCCACTCAGACAACACATCAGTGGTCTCCTACATAAATCACCAGGGGGGTTTGCGGTCACGTCCACTTTCCAAGGTCCACCTGTGGTCCCAAGGGAAGTTGTTGTCTCTTCGAGCAGCTTACACCCCGAGGGCCCACAATATAGGAGCAGGCATCCTGTTGAGACAGGGGCTGAGGCCCAGGGAATGGAGGTTCCACCCCGAGGTAGTAGAGCAGATATGGAGGGAGTTTGGCCAGGCAAAAGCAGATCTGTTTGCATCTCGAGAGACGTCTCACTGTCCACTCTGGTTCTCCTCACACATCCAGCTCCTCTCGGACTGGACGCGGGGGTGCAGACGTGGCCAAGGCTTTGTATGCATTTCCCCCGATCGCTCTGCTCCCAGGAGTCCTGGAGAGAGTTCGCCGGGACCGGGTTCTACTACTGCTCATTGCCCAGCGGTGGCCGGGCAGAGTATGGTTCCCAGATTTAATATCCCTTCTCGACGGGCCTCCTCTGGAGCTCCCCGTCAGGAGGGACCGTCTGTCCCAAGCAGGGGATCGATATTTCACCCCCAACCAGAATTGTGGAAACTGTGGGCTTGGCCTCTGAGGGGGCCCAGCTCATAGACTCAGGTCTCTCAACCGAGGTTGTTGAGTCCATTCTCCACTCCAGAGCTCCCTCCATGAGGAAACTTATGCCTTGAAGTGGAAAGTTTTCACTTCATGGAGTAGTGACCGTCAGAACTGAGAAAAAAAGACATGATTCGTCTAGTACAGAGCCAATCCTAGACTCATGGGTGCCCTATGCAAAACTGTGTTGAACGGTGGGGGGGGCTATGAACGAATGAATGAAATGCATTGGTCCGTCTCAAATCGAACAGTGAAACTGTCTCTTTCGCGGCTCGCTATGCTTTCAACTCGTTTTTTTTTTAGTCTCGAGCAAGAGACTTTATGACATTCACGTTACCCGATTTGACTGGTGTTTACGTAGAAAGAGCGACAGAACCGCGTTATAATAAATTATCATTCATTTTTTTAAATGCGCTGGCCAAATTCAGAAACAAAACAAAAATGAAATCATCTTTGAGAGCAAGGGGGCCCCCTGGTGTTTTGGGGGCCCTACGCAGCTTGCGTATTCTGCGTATAGGGAGGATTGTCTCTGGTCTATGCTTGAATAAATATGCTTGAATAAATTATAATTTATTTCATATGTGAAGCACAGGTTTCACATATGAAACACTTGCGTAACTTTCACCTTATAGAGCATCTGTAAATTCTTGCAGAGGCTGCAATGCATGGTTTATGGACTCAAGTACCTCTAGGTCCTGCCAAGAAGGAACTAAATGTCTTGACTTTCTGTCTGCTGTAGAGAAGAGTTGCTTTACTAGTTTCTCCTCGGATGGGTTCTACTTGGATAAGTCTTCCGTTAGCAACCGTGTGATGCTTAAAGTAGTTCCAGTGCACCTGCGTTATGAGGATCACACACTGGATACTTTCGCCCTCTTGGATGACGGGTCGGACAGAACGATCCTGCTTTCTGCTGCTGTTGAAGGCCTGGGCATTCAGGGTGTTCCTATTCGTACCCTTACGGAGGTCCAGCCCTTGCTACTTATAAGTTCTGACAAGCCCTACCTTATCACCTCTACTGAGCCTGTTCGATAGGACAGCCCAGGAGCTCTAGTTGCTGTCCGTACCCGCCTGGGATGGACACTTCAGGGTCCTGTTCCTTCCGTAGGTTGTCCTTCCACCCCTCACCAGTGCATGCTTACCTCTTTGGCTCCTGTCCAAGATGAGCTCCTACACCACTTACAGAGATTGTGGCAGTTGGATACAGTTCCTTACTGGGAGTGTAAAGAAGTTACCCGTTTCAAGCAAGACCAGGAAGCCCTTCAGCTACTTGACCGCATGACCCTTACCCTTGAGATTGAGGGTGTTCGTTGCCTTGCCACTCCCCTTCTTCGTCATAAAGACATCCCTTTGTTAAATGGTACGAGAGATTCAGTCTTGCCCAATATCCGAAGCATGGAACGGCGACTGCTGAAGGATCCTGAGAAAGCCGAGACCTACTGAGCAGAGATGAGTAGACTCCTTGAGACTGGAGCTGTCTGTGTAGTGCCTGATCCTGTTCCTGATACCCCTGAGTGTTGGTATATTCCTCACCACATTGTTAGCCACAACGGAAAGTCCCGACTTGTCTTCAATTGTTGCCATCAGTACAGAGGTCAGAGCCTTAACCAGTACCTATTGCCCGGACCTACCCTTGGAGCCTCGTTGTTAGGTGTCCTAGGAGTTTCTGGGAGCATCCTGTAGCCGTGAGTGGAGATATAAAGGCGATGTTCCACCAGGTTCGCCTCCTGCCTGAAGATCGTCCTCTACTCCGCTTCCTATTGCGAGACCTGCAGATGGATGAGGCACCTCAGACCTTCGAGTGGTTGGTCCTACCCTTCGGCACCACCTCCAGCCCTTGTTGTGCTATCTATGCACTCCAGCGCCACACTCGTCAACACCCCTTAACAGATGAGGAGATTCGTTTCTCTGTAGAAAGATGTTTCTACGAATATAATTGCCTCCAGAGCCTAACTACTGCTGAGTTAGCTCGGAATCTGATCGATCGCCTGCACACTATCCTTTCTGGGGCTGGATTTGAGATACGGCAGTGGGCCTGCAACGACCCTGCTGCATTAAGACACCTCCCTCCTGAGGGTCGAGCGACCAGTGTGGAGTTGTGGCTGACGCAGGAGAAGACAGATGTTTCTTAGTCCATGTTAGGTTTGAGTTGGAATTGGCAGTCTGATACCTTGTTCTATAAGCACAGACCCGTGATCTATGAGACCCCTACCTTGCGGAATATTTATAGTGTCCTTGCTACACAGTACGACCCTCTGGGACTGCACCTTCCTTACACAACCCACGCCAAAGTGATCGTTAAACACCTCTGGAACAATCAAAGAGGGAGGGATGATCCTAACCTACCTCCTGACCTTCTCCATTCCTGGATGCAATGGGAAAAAGAACTTTGCTGTCTTCCTAGTGTCTCTTTTCCTCGGCCTTATGTTCCCTCGGCAGTAGGGATTGAAGGTGTTACTCGCGAGGTCCACATCTTCTCCGATGCCTCTGAGCAAGCCTACATAGCCGTAGCTTAGCTGCGTACCGTTGATCCAACTGGTCAGACCTACCTCTCCTTCCTCATTGCTCAGTCCCGCGCTACCCCTAAAAGAGTACATTCCATTCCCCGATTGGAGCTTTGTGGGAGCTTAGTCGTAGCCCAGCTAGCGAAGATGCTAGCAGATGAGTTGACTCTGCCTATCCCTTCTACTGTGCTGTGGACAGATTCTAATATGGTTCTTCAGTGGCTGAAGTCCGAGTCCTGCCGTTACCGAGTCTTTGTTGGCAATAGGATTGCTGAGATCCAGGAGTTTACCAATCCATGCTCGTGGCGTTATGTTGGTTCTGCAGATAACCCTTCCGATGACCTCACCAAGGGGAGATCTCTTTCCTACCTTGTTTCCCCGAACCGATGGTGCCGAGGACCCCCTTTCCTTCTCCTTGACCCTCGAGAATGGCCTGTCCTTCCTACTTCTGAACCTAATGACAATCCAGCTGAATTGCGGAAGTCCACTTTCTGTGGAGTTGTTACCTCACCAACCACCTCTAGCCACCCCGGTAAATGGAGTTATCCTACCTGGATAGACCTACTGGATGCCACTGCACGAGACCTACAAGGTGAGTCAGATCCTGACACTGTTCCCAAAGCCACAGATTATCAACGAGCCAAAGTACATGTCCTTATACGAGTCCAACTGGTATCCTTCCCTGAAGATTAGCACCTTTTGGAATCCGGGAAGACAGTGAAACCTAGTAGCTGTCTAATTTCCTTGGCCCCCGAGATGGATCCTTCTCACGGCTTGATTAGAGTGGGCGGTCGTTTGAGGAGAGTGGCTGACCTTGCAGATTCTGTTGTCTATCCTGTAGTCCTAGACGTTTGGCATCCAGTTACTCGCCTGATAATCCACCATTACGACAACCAGCTGCATCATCCTGGATCAGAGTGGCTGTTTGCTGAAATAAGCAGGCATTATTGAATCCTGCGAGACCCTGAAGCTACGGTTTCAGCTTACCTGTCTGGAATGTCGCAGATGGAGAGGCCAGCCTTCAGTGCCTCAGATGTCTGATCTACCCTCTGCCTGCCTTCAGCTTTAAAAGCCCGCTTTCCATTCATGTGGAATGGATTGCTTTGGTCCTTTCCTAATCAAGATTGGCAGACAATCAGATCAGATCAGATGATCCTGGAGTTCTGAACCATCCAGAATAGAGTCGCCTTTCCTGAATACAAAGATGCTTCTCGTCTTTGGGGGCGGCTGTTGTAAAGGCTCCTTTAAGAGAGGGCTTTTTATGTTATTCTGACATCATATGAGCAGTCTCGTTAGTTAAGCCGCTGTTGCCTCTTGAAGTGTACATCTGTCGAGTCGATCGCTGAAAGGACATTTCTACTTGTTCATTTGCGATATTTCCTGCAGCTGTTACCTTGAGGTGTTAGTCATTGACCTACAAGTAAGCCTGTTTGCGTTATTTTTGCGTTTATTGAGATATTGAGTTATTTATAACTCGTCACCCACACATGTATAGACATGCCCGCAGCCATTGTTTCTGTTAATCTAGTTTAATGATGCTGCTCGAGATGTGATTATTTCTTCTTTATTGATATGTATATCACTGTTTTGTTTTCCGTGACTGAGGGCTCTGTGTGGATGCTGAAGGATATGGACACGCAGCGCTGGCTCAAACCAGAGTCCTGATGCTACAGAGATCCACTCCAGACTGAGCCTAAACCAGATCTCTGTGAAACAGGCGAGTTCATTGAGAATAAATTAAAAATATATCGCAAATATTAACTTCTCAAAAGCATGTGATTTGAGGCTAAGCTCTAATTGGCTTGTTTCAAGTTGTCCTTGGGGCACAAGGCTCTGCGCCCCGAACCCTCCCACTTTTGTTGTTAGAGTGAATCAATGTTGTTTTTATATGTTTGGCCTCATGTGATTGGACCGTTCTCAACGATTCTCATTCCACTCAGCAGCAGCTCGTCAGTTGACAGACAGGTACTGTCTGATACAAATACAAATAATACAAATACAGGCCATCAAAATGACACTAGACACCTAAAAGTTTTAGAACACGTTTTTGACTTGAAAAATGACTTTCAAAGTCCCTCTGATAATACACTGACTTATAATAAGATGAACGGCTTCTGTTTCTTTTCAAACGTCTGTTCTGGAAGTGCATAAGTTTAAAGAGCGGCTACAAAACGAAATGGGTGGATCGCTCTACGGCAGCATCAACTGCGCGTGCACAGCTCTCCACTGTAATTACGACAGTGGGATATTTACGACAGTGAATTCCAGTCAATGAACTGTAGGGGGCTCCAAAGCCGCACATACAGTTTCACTTTAATATGAAATAAATCTTCTTATAAACCAATCATTGAATAATTACGCAGGCAGTTGTCTTGAGTTTTCAAACCCCTAAACATGCAAGTTGTAAAAGTATAGTCTCGTATAGTGTATAGGTTATTTATATGCATTCAAGTTACTGTTTTTCATTGAAAATAACTGAACAAATAAAATGGCGGACGACAGATGCACTAGTGCATACTTCAGAGAAAAGTTTGTCCTATACGGTCAATTCTGCAGTTTTCATGATAGATTGAATAACTCTTACCCTATTCATCTCTCATTAGTCTGTATAACTTGGTCAGATCTACTTATATAATTTATTATTTTACTTGCTAAAATATTGAGTTGTAAAGTTTTCTTGTCCAGGAATTTTATTGTATCATGCATTTAGGCACTTAAATCATACTTAATCGTATATTTTTAATCTCAAAGGCATGGCCGGTAAGTGCTTCCTTGAACAAGGACCTTGTTGAAGACAGGCTGGCTCAACTCTTGAAAGCTGTTGATGTCCAGTGGAAGGGCTTCATACACTCTTCCAAAAATACACTGAACCCTGCTGACTTTCATCGTGTGGAGGAAAATGACACTTTCATAAAATATCTTCTTTTGTGTTTGAGTCATAAATCGTTAGGTGAGTAAATGAGTGCATTTTTATTTTTAGATAAACTATTCTTTTAAGGATCACCACATGATGTAAAACTGAATTTTTATTTAAAACGTGTAATGCTGATGAGTAAACTATTAACAAAAACAACTAAAACAGTTTACATTTCATTATACATAAAAAGGCATTACACTTTAAAAAAAACAAAAACGAATTAATACACTTTAAGATTTCATCTGTACTTAATCCATATTAGAGATCTCTAGTTTTATAATCCATGTGTTAAAGTAGCGGAGGCAAAAGATTCATACAGTACATCAAATTAATTCATACTGTTTGGACATTTTTCCTTAGATTTGTTAAATGCAGTGTTGTAAATACAGTATAACAGACAATCAAGCCTCGTTTACACTGCCAGTGAATAATTACTGTGAGCTGGCGACTTCTGGTGCCACCAGTAAAAGCGACCAGTGACAACATTTGTTCATACTGATGGTGTGACCGAATTCATCACACACTTGGATCACTTTAGTGTGTGGTATTTACTAACCATCTGGTTTCCAGGTGTTAAATGAGTATTAAATATTTAAATTAAGTCATTAAGGCAAACACACCTAGCATGTCAAACAGGCTAAATGTACCCGCTAGCTGATCACGAATCATTTTCTACTGGTTTGATCTTGATGTGAATTCCGTTGAGTGATCTGAGCACGACTTGAGGGATCATCTTGGGGATGTGCTGGGGGTCTTTAATCAGCCGGTATTTCTTCAGTGTCAGCGCCACTGCCACTTTCATCTCATTCATGGCAAAGTTCTGGCCAATGCAGTTTCTGTAAGCAAATACACATCAGAAGCTTCATTAGCTGTTTATTCTAAACTGTTACATCATTTATTTCTTTAAATAAACATAGTGCACAAATGTTTGCATTGCACTAAAAAAATCTGAAACATTTGTTCACGAATCAAACACGTGTGAACAATATGGAGCGAATTTTGTGCCAATATTCATCAAACAAATCCAGTTTTTTGCAAATAAACACAATCTGCTTTGCAAAGAAAAACTCGACTTCCAAACAAACGCAAAGTGATTTGCAAATACAAAACTGTATTTGAGAGAAAATGCAGAGGTATGGACAAATATATGTATTGTATGTTAGAACTGGGAGCCTTTTTATGAGGAAACTTGGCTTGATCTTCTCACAAATGCATGAAGGCTGATTTTCTCACAAATGTGTCTTGGCTGATTTTCTCACAAATGTGTCTTGGCTGATTTTCTCACAAATGCATGTTGGCTGATTTTCGCACAAATGTGTCTTGGCTGATTTTCTCACAAATGTGTCTTGGCTAATTTTCTCACAAATGCATGCTGGCTGATTTTCTCACAAATGTGTCTTGGCTGATTTTCTCACAAATGTGTCTTGGCTTATTTTCTCACAAATGTGTCTTGGCTGATTTTCTCACAAATGTGTCTTGGCTGATTTTCACACAAATGTGTCTTGGCTTATTTTCTCACAAATGTGTCTTGGCTGATTTTCTCACAAATGTGTCTTGGCTGATTTTCTCACAAATGCATGAAGGCTGATTTTCTCACAAATGTGTCTTGGCTGATTTTCACACAAATGTGTCTTGGCTGATTTTCTCACAAATGTGTCTTGGCTTATTTTCTCACAAATGCGTGCAGGCTGATTTTCTCACAATTGTGTCTTGGCTGATTTTCTCACAAATGTGTCTTGGCTGATTTTCTCACAAATGCATGTTGGCTGATTTTCGCACAAATGTGTCTTGGCTGATTTTCTCACAAATGTGTCTTGGCTAATTTTCTCACAAATGCATGTTGGCTGATTTTCGCACAAATGTGTCTTGGCTGATTTTCTCACAAATGTGTCTTGGCTGATTTTCTCACAAATGTGTCTTGGCTGATTTTCTCACAAATGTGTCTTGGCTGATTTTCTCACAAATGTGTCTTGGCTGATTTTCTCACAAATGTGTCTTGGCTGATTTTCTCACAAATGTGTCTTGGCTGATTTTCTCACAAATGCATGTTGGCTGATTTTCTCACAAATGTGTCTTGGCTAATTTTCTCACAAATGCATGCTGGCTGATTTTCTCACAAATGTGTCTTGGCTGATTTTCTCACAAATGTGTCTTGGCTGATTTTCTCACAAATGTGTCTTGGCTGATTTTCTCACAAATGTGTCTTCGCTGATTTTCTCACAAATGTGTCTTGGCTTATTTTCTCACAAATGTGTCTTCGCTGATTTTCTCACAAATGTGTCTTGGCTGATTTTCACACAAATGTGTCTTGGCTGATTTTCTCACAAATGTGTCTTGGCTTATTTTCTCACAAATGTGTCTTCGCTGATTTTCTCACAAATGTGTCTTGGCTGATTTTCTCATAAATGCGTCTTGGCTAATTTTCTCAAAAATGCGTGCAGGCTGATTTTCTCACAAATGCATGAAGGCTGATTTTCTCACAAATGTGTCTTGGCTGATTTTCTCACAAATGTGTCTTGGCTGATTTTCTCACAAATGCATGAAGGCTGATTTTCTCACAAATGTGTCTTGGCTGATTTTCTCATAAATGCGTCTTGGCTAATTTTCTCAAAAATGCGTGCAGGCTGATTTTCTCACAAATGCATGAAGGCTGATTTTCTCACAAATGCATGAAGGCTGATTTTCTCACAAATGTGTCTTGGCTGATTTTCTCACAAATGCATGAAGGCTGATTTTCTCACAAATGTGTCTTGGCTGATTTTCTCACAAATGCAATTGAGCAACTTTCTTTTCCAAAAACAGTAGATGGCGCAATTGGTCAATTTACGCTAGACTCCCGAGACCCGAAACAACTCTTTACCTTTTCAGACCAATATGAGTGGGGAACAGGTGAGTTTCTGTCTTACTATCTCTATAATTAAACATTTAGATATTTTCACAAAGCAACCCTACTACAGTGTCAGTGAAATTCACAACAAGTGCTGTAAAGTTGTTAACATGATTGATTAGTTCAGAAATCAGGAGCTAAACATTTAACTAGGCAGTCTTTCCCTATAAAACTGACCCATTCTCTGTACCTCTTATCCTCTGTAAACAACAGAAAATCAGCCTGCACGCATTTGTGAGAAAATCAAGCCAAGTTTCCTCATAAAAAGGCAAATGAGTCTCCCAGTTCTAACATACAATACATATATTTGTCCATACCTCTGCATTTTCTCTCAAATACAGTTTTGTATTTGCAAATCACTTTGCGTTTGTTTGGAAGCCGAGTTTTTCTTTGCAAAGCAGATTGTGTTTATTTGCAAAACACTGGATTTGTTTTATGAATATTGGCACAAAATTCGCTCCATAGAACAACTCTTTTGGATATAGCACAATTACATGTTTATTTAATCATACTCATAGATAAGTATTGTTTATAAAAATACTTGAATAAATGAAGAATGAAGAAAGAAAATACAACCACTGAGCATACTTTAGCAGTACTTATGGAAATAATATACTTTAAGAATATATATAATTTAGTGCAAACTGAATGTAACGTTTGCAGACACTTCATTGCATGTTATTTGCAATTAAATGAAAATGTGTTATAGTTTAGATTTATATTGAATGCAATTAGCTGAACTTTAGAGACTTCAGACCCACATGCCTTAAGTAAATCTTTATAATTTCATAATTGTATTGTCTTTGAAATAAGTTTAGTGTAGGGATGAATGCACTGACAAGCATTTATGATTTATATTGAAACTTGTCATGTATTTAAATTAAATTTCACATTTGTAATAAAGTTGCAATTTAGTACATGTACAATATTACATGTAATATCGAATAACTACAGCTACAGTTAAAATTATAATTAACTACTTTACACGTGCTTTAGTATGTTAGTCAACACATCAAAATGAGTGTACTTTAAAGCACAATTAAAACATAATGATTTAAAACGTTCTTTAAAGAATATTTTTTTATTTGACCTGTTTACAAAGTGCACTTAAGTAGACTGTCATTTCATTAATTTTATATTATCTACAAGTACAGTTAGATATAATATTTTTTATGTTTATTATTTAAGGCTTGAAATACACTGCAAGTGCTACTCAGTACAATTAAGCACATTTATTTTTCACAAGCACAGCTAACTTATTAAATCTCTTCCAACAAAATCATTGTGAAAAGGACCTCCCTTATCAGTTGCTTTATCGCTGTTTGCTCTAATCAGAGTTGAATTGAGGTCAAGGACACAAACGCATTAAGCTGCAGGCATGCAATGGAAAAGCTCATACTGAAGTTATATTCTTCATGCAATTATTTTCCATAAAACAGCAGTTCATAATGACATGTGTTAAACTGCTGGAAGGACAAAAGACCCCATGCACTTATCATTAATGTAGTCCACAAGAGCAGTGTGCAACATTCTGAGTCTTGCAATACAAGTTGTATTGTCTTGTGTTCCTGTGGCTCAGTGGTAGAGCATTGCGTTAGCAGTGCAAAAGGTTATGGGTTCAATTCCCAGGGAACACATGTACTGACAAAAAAATTTATAACCTGAATGCACTGTAAGTCGCTTGGGATAAAAGCATCTGATAAATGTAAATGTAAATACAAGTCTTTTGTGACAAACAGAGCAAAAGTTGTTATTCACTGAAAAACTTCCCATATGCACAAAGATACCAAAAGTGTTTCTAATGCCATATACTTGCTTCTTGTAGTTCTTTTAAAATATGCAGAATGACATTTGAGAGTTGCAGCAGAGGGGGAGATGTTTTGTGAATAATGAGTGACATTTTTGTTTGTTTACTACTATATAAGTACAGAAGAGTAATATGGGCCACTTTCATTTCATATTTTTTGAAGCTTGACAAAGTGATTACTATGAACTGGCATTGTACAGAAATTAGTACCTTGAAGAATCTTCCTTCTCTCTGTTCAATAGAAAAACGTTTTCAAATTCTGACATTGTTCCTCACAATTTTGACTTTTTTTTCTCAGAATCATAATTGCAAGATAAAAAAATTTGAATTGCAAGATAAACTCAGAATCATAAGATATAAATGCAGAATTCCAAGATATAACCTCGGAGTCCAAAAGTCTCATGAGGTTTAAAAAAAAAAAAATATATATATATCAGCATTGCTAAGTCATCTTGTTGCTGTTTGCTCTCATGAGTGTTGAAATGAGGTCGGAAAGAGCAGCTCTGTTCTGTGTGGCTGAAACGTGAGCGAATGACCCACTTGCTAAACCACTCATGTCTCTTTAACAAACCTGGGTCCAGCAGAGAAGGGCACAAAAGCATGCGGCGACCTCTTAGCAACGTTCTTCGGCAGAAACCTCAACGGATCAAATACCTGTGGACAACACGACATATTAAATACATTTGGAAGAAACACAATTATTATATTAATTAAATTAAAACATCAAAGACTTTTTAAAATGCATTGTACAAATTGGTAACCAGAAATTGTTACTTTTAAGACCCATTTCTATTGATTTAAGCCATATAATTAGGGACCAAGCACAGAAGGTGCGCTGGCACGTATTGTATCTGTTAGATTTCTTCTTATTATTATTCTTCATCCACTTTTGAGTCTATGGCAGCCCATAGAACCGCTTGTGGGAAAGTTGTGACATTTGGCACACAGACAGAGGACAGTGCCAACATTAACCACAGCACATTTGGGGTCTCTAACTCAAACTCTCTAGCACTACCACTTGTCCAAACTTTCACTCATGTTTATGCTAATAACTTTTTAACCTAAAGCCACAGAAGGAATTCGTTTTTCCCTGAGTCCTTGGCTCATGCAATCAATACAAAAAAATCTAAAAGGTTTAGTGAGGTTTAGTTTTTTCTCTATTTTAATTGTTTGTAAAACCTACTTTTTAGAACTCCTCCTAGATCGTTGGTTCGAATTTCACCAAATTTGACTCGGATCATCTTCAGACCATGCTGGCAAAATTGTATGGATTTTGTGTCGATATACAAAATTGTTTTTGTTTAACGCATCAACTAATTTGCTGGAAAGGTGCCAAACTGACTCTGAGGCTGTATTTCTGCAAAGCTTTGACATATTTACACCAAACTTTAAGTGTGCCATTGTCACCTCACACAGAACACACCACATGTGATTTGATAACGGTGCAACCTGTTGGACAAAAGTGATTAAGTTATTAAATCATATTATTAGTAGTTTCATATGATTTGGACTACTATTGTCACGCAGAGCGCTCCTACGGCTCCCTTTTCGGGTCATCGACGGGAACCGTCACCCGAATATTAGTTTAACTACATCTCCCAGCAACCCCATACCTGGTACTGATCATCAGTCACACCTGTCGCCAATCACCTGGGCTATTTAACCAGCCATCCGGTGCTGGCTCAGTGCGAAGTCTTGTTTTGCTCCTGCTAACATTTCCGAGCGTTTTCCCCTTTTGTGACTATCTGTGTACTACCTGGATTGTTGATTCTCGTCTGACCGTTTGCTGCCTGCCTTATTGACCTCGCCTGTTTATTGAGTATTCTCTCTGTTTGCTCTGTCTCTGTTTATGAATCTGCCTCGTCTACATTGCCATTGTTACTGCTGTTTGATCTGTCTCTGTTTATGAATCTGCCTCGTCTACATTGCCATTGTTACTGCTGTTTGCTCTGTCTCTGTTTATGAATCTGCCTCGTCTACATTGCCATTGTTACTGCTGTTTGATCTTTGCCTGTCTGACCTCTTCTTTGTATTAATAAAGCTGCAAATGGATCACAACGTCATTGACCCATCATTACAGAAGACTTCGCCAAAACACGATCCAGCAGCTATCGGCCAGCTATCGTCTGAGGTATCATCACAGGCACAGCAATTGGCCATTCACCACCAACAGCTCCAGAGACTTACCTCTCTTACCGAGGAGTTGGTGAAGACTCTTCAAAATTTGCAGATACCGGCATCCATGCCTCCGGCTCCGCAAACCAGTGTCAACAGGGCGATCCTACCGGCTCAATCCACCAGCGTGAATCCCAGATTAGCGTTCCCGGATAAGTATGATGGTAATCCCACTCACTGCAGAGGCTTTCTCCTTCAATGCACTTTGTTCGTAAATCAGCAACCCGCTCTGTATGCCACTGAAGAGGGAAAGATTTAGTTCGTCTGCTCTCTGCTTACCGGAAGTGCGCTGGAATGGATGACAGCGATATGGAGAGGCGGCAGGCTCCCGTTCCGCACATTCGATGAGTTTCTACAACGCTTTCGAGAAGTGTTCGATCATCCCAGGGATGGGAGGAGCCCCGATGAACTACTGCTGACTTTATCACAGGGAATAGGATCAGCAGCCGAATATGCTCTCGCATTTCGTACACTCACCGCACAGACAACATGGACAGAGGATCCCTAAAAGGTGCACTACAGAAAGGGGCTGAATCATGATCTACAGACAGAACTCGCATGCCGTGATGAGGGGAAGTCCCTCGATCAATACATTGAACTCTCCATCCAGATTGACAATCTCCTCAGAGCTCGGTGATCCACTACCCGTACTGCGCTCAGAGCACCCCCTGACACTCAGAAGCCCATGCAAGTGGATACTCACCATATCTCGTCAGAGGAAAGAAACCGTCGCATCACCCATCACCTCTGTCTGTATTGCGGGGAGCCCGGTCATTTAAGGAACTGTAACACCATGTCGGCAGGAATTCGACTGTCTCTACAGGTCACCAGGTGCCAGCTAGAGAATCAGCGTCTCTATAGAGCCCTTCCCCCTCATCCAGCACAAAAATCGCACCCTTTTCATCAGACAGACAAAGAAACGCGATCGACATAGAGGATCCCTGACATTTATTACACTCACGATTATAAAAAAACTTTCTACACAAGAAATATATGGATATTAATGTTGTACTCTTTCTCTCATATGCTTGGGTGAATATGAACTACTTAAGAAATGTGGGAGGACTTTTATTCGTGCCTTAAGTGTGTAATAGGTGGGTGTGTGTGTGTCAAATGCGATGTTTGGTCTCTAAAAGAAGCTGGCATCGTAAGTGACAAATGATGTTGATGACTGTTAAACTTTAGCATCATGTGTGATTAAACATATATAAAAGGTTTGTATCTTCCACGAAATGAATGAAATATCAGATGACGTGGGCACAACCCCAGAAATCCTGGACATGGGCGGGACTCTGCTCCACACGGACACTGATTCGAGCAGCCGCCTGTGGGCGGGTCCAAATCGGACTGTTTAAAACAACGCGCCAGTGTGCAAAACTCTCTCTCTTCCTGTTCTCGCAACTCGCTCTCCAACGTGCAAGGACGACCCGGACGGCCCGCTGGACTCTCGCCTTAAGACCGGCTGAGACAAATTATCCAGGCGGATCAAAGACTGTGTAAACGCCGTAACGTCGCAGAACCAGCAGCGTAACGACGCCTTCATCTCAATGCAGAACCAGCATCAAATAGCCTCCGCGATTCCAACACGGCTCCCCGGTGACGTCACGCGACAGCGACGCGAGCCAGCAGAGTTTCCCAGAGCAACACGTGGAAACCACGTGGAAACCGAATCAAAGATCCAGCCTGCTTAACCACCAAAAGCAAGTACCTCAACCTGATTCTCTATTTCTAACTGAACTGGTAAATTGATCTGAGTGCAGTAACAAAGCATAGGCATTTGTCGTGATCTTTCCTGGTTGGTTTAAGTGTTAAAACAGCTAAGAGGGCTATTTTAACTTTCTGAGTTTACTCACCAAAATCCCGTATGCATGTGTGTATGTTTGTGTGTTATTATGTATGTTAGAATATTAGTATTACAAATAAACCTTGTTTCATTTTATAAAGAATTGTCTCTGGAACGTGATTTTCAAGTATTGTATCCTTCTTGCCACAAAGATAAAGTTACCTAGGCTCGAATTTGAGAGATTATTAATCTCGTTTTATTGTTATCGTGGCCACGAAGCAAGAGAAGCGAGATTGATAAGATATAAGTACTGATGTTAGTGATCGGTGGACGACCACTTAATAAAGTATAAATTATAAGATAAATATTAATATTACTTTAACCAAGCAATATTGAATATTTAATAAATAATTCCCGGAGCTGAAACAATAGCTTCATTTAATAATTGCATTACAGAACGCATGCCCCTCTCGACCCAATACTGATCCAGTTACCAGGGTGAGTGTAACTTTGTTTGCTCTCAATGACGATCATTGCTTAACTGTTCCTGTTGCACTGGAGACCCCATCGGGTACCATACAGATACCAGCCATGATAGACTCTGGGGCAGCGGGAAATTTCATGTCACTGAACTTTGCTCAAGAACACAACATTTCTCTTATTCGTTGTCTTCCTCCCCTGGCAGTCGAGGCGGTCGACGGGCGCCCCCTGGGCACAGGCAAAATAACTCACCTGACATCACGACTTATGCTAACCACCGGCGCTCTTCATCACAAACCGATACAGTTTTACATCATCCCCACGGCACACGCCTCAGTTATCCTGGGGCTTCTTTGGCTCCGCAGACACAACCCAAATATTTCCTGGCGAGATTCTCAAATTACTAACTGGGGCGCGAACTGTCTCACCCAATGTATATCCCAGGTTAAACCTCTAGGCATTCAAACGGTTTCTGTGGCTGAGTCTGACGAGGATGCTCAGGCACCTCCCAGTGTCTATAATGATCTCATGGTCGCCTTCAGTAAAGCGAAAGCCTCGCAATTACCGCCTCATAGCTCCCCGATGCCGTTCCCCCTAGAGGCCGCATATTTCCTTTATCTCAACCTGAATCCGAGGCCATGAACCATTATATTCAGGAGGAACTAACCAGAGGTTTCATTCGACCCTCCACCTCACCAGCTTCCGCGGGATTCTTCTTCGTCAAGAAGAAAGGGGGTGACCTCCGGCCATGTATTGATTATAGGGGATTAAATGAGATCCCCGTGAAATTCCGATACCCTCTACCACTGGTGCCATCAGCATTAGAACAGCTAAGATCAGCCCAGTTCTTTACCAAACTCGACTTACGCTGTGCTTACAATCTCATCAGGATAAAGGAGGGTGATGAATGGAAGACCGCATTCTCAACTACTACAGGACACTATGAATATAGGGTCATGCCGTTCGGTCTCGTCAACAGTCCAGCCGTCTTTCAATCCTTCATCAATGATGTCTTCAGGGATATGCTTGATCATTACGTAATAGTTTACATCGACGATATTCTCATTTACTCAGAAACTCTCCGGGAACACATCCAGCACGTCAGATCTGTACTCCAACGCCTAATCAAGTACCAGCTATACGCCAAGCTTGAGAAATGTGAGTTTCACACTACCTCGGTCGCCTTTCTAGGATATATAATCAGTCAAGAGGGGGTTGCTATGGACGAAAGCATGCGGTACTAAACTGGCCTCTACCTTCTAATATAAAGGAGCTCCAACGCTTTCTGGGATTTGCGATCTTCTATCATTGCTTCATCAGAGGTTTCAGTTCTATCGCCGCTCCACTCACCAACATGACCAAGAAAGGTTCGCATCGTCCTCAATGGACAGCCGAAGCTCACAAGGCTTTTGATCAATTAAAACGTCAGTTTACCACAGCACCCATCCTTCATCATCCGGACCCCAATTCACCTTTCGTGGTGGAGGTGGACGCCTCTAATATCGGGATAGGGGCCATACTATCCCAGCGACAAGGTGATCCCGCTAAGTTGTACCCCTGTGCCTACTATTCACGGAAACTAACCCCCACAGAACGGAATTATGACGTGGGTGATCGTGAGCTTCTAGCCATCAAGTTCGCTCTCGAGGAATGGCGTCATTGTTTGGAGGGGGCACGTCATCCTTTCACGGTATTGACAGATCACCGTAACTTGGAGTACCTCAAGACAGCCCGTAGACTTAACCCCAGACAAGCCAGATGGTCACTGTTTTTCTCTTGCTTCGTCTTCACAGTAACATACCGACCAGGCACCAAGAACATCAAGGCCGATGCACTATCTCGACAGTTTGAAATTGGTTCCGAACCCACTAAACCCGAAAATGTGATCTCTCCAACTATCATCATATCTCCCATCCAGTGGGATATCATCACTGAGATCGATCAAGCCAACAATGAACACACCATACCTCCTGAATGTCCCCGAGATAAACTATTTGTACCCGAAACGCCACTATTCAACTCTTGCAGAACAGATTCTGGTGGCCCACGCTAAGGAAGGACACCATTACCCAGGTTCGTCAATGCCAAGTTTGTCAGACACAAAAACCCTCTCGCCAGTTACCTGCTGGTCTTCTCCAACCTCTACCCATACCACACCGCCCCGGTCTCACATTGCCATAGATTTCATCACTGACTTCCAATTCCAACGGCCACACCACCATTCTTACTGTCATAGACCGATTCTCCAAGGCCTGTTGCCTCATTCCTCTGCCCAAGTTACTTACCGCACTGGAAACTGCCGAGCACCTCTGTAACCAGGTCTTCCGTTTCTACGGATTGCCCGAGGATATTGTCTCTGACCGAGGGCCCCAATTCACCTCACGGCTTTGGGCCGCATTCTTCAAAGCTTTGGAAATAAACGTCAGCCTCACTTCTGGGTACCATCCTCAATCTAACGGTCAAGCAGAGAGGCTCAATCAGGAGCTCGTTCGATTTCTTCGGTCATATTGCAGTACCAACCAGATGGACTGGAGTCGATATCTACTGTGGGCAGAATACACTCAGAACTCCCTCCGAAAACCGGCCACGGGTATCTACTCCGTTCCAATGTATCCTGGGCTACCAACCTCCGCTATTCCCCTGGTCAGGAGAACCCTCCAATGTCCCAGCCATAAACGATTGGATACAACGCAGCGAGGAAACTTGGGATCAGGCTCATCATCACCTTCGACACGCAGTCAGGCGACAACAAGTACAGGCCGACAAACATCGAAGACGCCGAGCGTTCCTACGGCTCCCTCTTCGGGTCATCGACGGGAACCGTAGGAGCGCTCTGCGTGACAGAGCCCCCTCCCTGCGAGCGGCTCCGGAAGCGAGGAGGTGGTCTTCGCCGGGGTCTACCGCGTGGTCTGGGGGCCGGTCTTTCCGGGTGGTCTCTGTGGAACTCCTCCACCAAACTGGGATCCAGAACATCTTCTGCGTCGACCATCTCCTCGCTTCCGGAGCCGCTCGCAGGGAGGGGGCTCTGTCACGCAGAGCGCTCCTACGGCTCCCTCTTCGGGTCATCGACGGGAACCGTCACCCGAATATTAGTTTAACTACATCTCCCAGCAACCCCGTACCTGGTACTGATCATCAGTCACACCTGTCGCCAATCACCTGGGCTATTTAACCAGCCATCCGGTGCTGGCTCAGTGCGAAGTCTTGTTTTGCTCCTGCTAACATTTCCGAGCGTTTTCCCCTTTTGTGACTATCTGTGTACTACCTGGACTGTTGATTCTCGTCTGACCGTTTGCTGCCTGCCTTATTGACCTCGCCTGTTTATTGAGTATTCTCTCTGTCTGCCACCTGCCCCGCCCCTTGCTCTGTCTCTGTTTATGAATCTGCCTCGTCTACGTTGCCATTGTTACTGCTGTTTGATCTCTTGACCTCTTCTTTGCGTTAATAAAGCTGCAAATGGATCACAACGTCATTGACCCATCATTACAACTATCATCTTAAAATGGTCTCAATTACTAATTTCTGCAGTTGGTCTGTTAAAATATGGTTTTGTTCATAAACCACATAAAACATATCCTTCAATTGTTTTTCAGATGTGTATTTCAATTATATTACAGTGGGGTCCAAAATGAAGAGAACTAAATTTTATTTAAATCTAATTTAAATTTGGAAATAATTTAAGATTTAGATATATATTTTTTAGATGAAATCTATGAAAAAAATTATACAAATGTTTATGGTTATAGAATTGGTTATGATTTCACTATTTCTCAAGAGCTAGTCAGACGTGAGTAAATGATTGTCATTGATCATGTGACTCTTTGTGCAGACGGCCATGACATCTCAAATTAGGCTGGTTTTATTAATCCAGCTCCAGTGAATTCAAATTTAATAAAAACAGTAAATACAAAGACATTCATACAATGTTTGTTCATTTTCACTTAAAACTGTTTAGCTGCTAAATAGTTTGTAATAAAACAAATAATAATATGCAAATTGTGCACCTCCCCAACTTTTGACTCTTTTTTAAAATTTATATTTTTCAGTAATTATTCTGTTGTAACTGAGCTATGTTATGTAATGATTGATATTTCAGATGTAAAGAATGTACACATACATATGGATTCTCCCACACTGAGGCGTTCATGTGGATCCCGTAAATGCTAACTCCAATTGTACAACCTGTGGAAGAGTAAAGCAGTGTTTTAAGACATGCACAGTGATGTATTCGGCCTGTAGTACATTCACTGATTTGAGATTAACTGATAACATTTGGTGTCATATGGCCAGCAACTGAACAACAAGCAGCCAGGTTAATGTTTAATCAGATGTTCTCTGAGGTAGAGGTCATTATATCTATGTATAGGTGAACAGGGCATAAAGCAGTGGTTGCAGTCTGTCAAACTTCATACTCACTGGAGACCAAAACACTGAAACCATTAAGTGAAATATTATATCAAGGACAGCCTTTGCAAGTGTGTCCATGGTGGCTTATGCTGTTTTTCTCACATAATGTTTGGGTTTTTATGTCTGATGCATTTAGGGAAACTATATGGTCCTTTTTTAACCAATAATGGACTTAATCATCTAAAAATGTAGATTATGTCATCAACAAATTTTCATGATGCTCTAAAAATGGTAACCAGTGACTGTGTGCTCCAAAAGGACAAAAGTGCCATAAAATATCATGAAAAGTACTGTAAAAGTAGAATGTGACGTGCACTTTTTTAGCCTTACGATAGCTTTGTGTGAGGAACAAACTGAGATATCAGCCTACCTTCAGGTACAGTCCGTCCATCAAAGAAAGTCATGGGTTTAGTCAACTTTCGTGATATTCCCGGGACAGGAGGGCAAAGCCGCAGGGATTCTTTAATGCACATTGTGGTATAAGGAATTTTATTGAGGTCTTCCCTGAAACATTAGTAGAGAAGAACAGTCTCAGAGAAATATACTGTGAATAAGGCCTTACCAGTGTCCGAAAATATTTGGTAGTTGTGACATTAGTGTGCAGGATTTCTTATAGTTATGTATATGCCAGACGCGATTTCTTTAAGACTGCAAGGGAAGCTCAGCTTCCCCTATAATTGTCAAAAAATGAATGGTCAAATATATGTACTATTATGTTAACATTTTATTGACTAAAAATGCGTTAAACACGTTCATCTCGAACGAAAACAATTTCGTTCAGAATCAGCTACTTAGGTCGGCTGACTCGATTTCCTTCTCATTCATTCCCGTAGCGTACAGTGCATTACTCTGTTGAAGCCCAGCGTCCATTGACTTCAATGGTGCTGCTTTAAACAGTTTTTTTCAGTGCTTAGAAACAAGACGGTCATTGGATAATGCTGCGATTATGTCCCGCCCACGGACGCTCAGCGTCTCTGGGATGAATGGAGGAGTGGGCTGGCCCGGACTCCGAGCGTCTGCGTGATGATTGGAGGGTCTGTCGAAAGACTGCATCTCCTTTTGATTGACAGCGATTTTGTACTATAAAAGTCACTGACACTGAAGCTATTCGAGCTCAGTCCCATCGCGGAAGTGTAGTCGAAAGACAAACTGCTGCAACCTATTTCTTGGTATTTGCTTGGTGAAATTGCTAGCCAATTTTCATCATACATTTCACCCAGATTCCTTGTTTCAGTTCAACCTAATTCCCATATTTCGAGTTTATTATCTTTTTTTAGATCGTTTGTTCATTCATTCATTCATTCATACATACAGTAGGCTAGAAAATTTTCTTGAAAAGGAATGTTGGGCAGAATTTAGGTATAAATAAATGGTAAATTTTTATGATGTTGGCCAAAAATGAGCTTCCCCTCTTTGAAAGACCAGCAGCCGCCACTGGTATATGCCCATGAGAGCAATGAAACCAAGGTGTAATGTATGTCATTTCAGTTGATGTGCTATGAATCTGTAAAGTCTGAACATAGTTGAGTCATTTGGCCTCTGTAGTGTATATTATACATATAGATTAAACAAGACAAAAATAATGATTATGTCAGTGTTTTTTTTGCTGTGAAATGCTTTGAGTCTTAAAGAGAAATGAGATACAATTCCTGCCAATTAAAAATGTAATCCATTGCATTATTCATTTCAAATATTTATTTTCAGTGAATTTTCTGGAGGAAAAAAAAGTATATAAATATACCAGCTAAAAAATGGTTTTAAGTAAATTATTTGTATCTTTTGCTGTAGTTTTGTCTGGCAATAGCCAGTGCTCTACACAGAGATCTGATCTGATCATCATTCAGTCTGTCTGGAATGACACGAAGAAACATAGACAGACTGAATCAAGAAGAACAGTGGCAAGAACCTTCCTGCAAAGCTCCTGAGAAACTCTGATCAAGAGCACAGAGGGCAAAAGCTGCTTTAACCGCAATCTATGCTCACACCAAATGTTGATTTAATTTAGTAAATAGAAGTTAGTTGATAAAGAAAATCTATTTATGACATTATTTTTGACAGCATTCTCATTTTACAGCATTTTTACACAAGTGCCTTAAACTTTGAACTGTACTGTAGCTTTGCAGGAAGGTTTCTTGAAGCGTCTTGGAGACGTTGTTCTCCACAGTTCTTCTGGATTTAGTCGGTCTCAGTTTCTTCATGTCATTCCAGACAGACTGGATGGGTGATGATCAGATCAGATCTCTGTGTGGAGCACTGACTTTTTTTACTTACATTACTTATATGTTACATTCGTTTCTGCTGTGGGAGAAGCCGATTAGTCACCAGAAGAAATGGACGGCAGCTTGTAAGTGTTCGTAATACTTGTTCATAGATCTGTTGTTTAAATTATTTACTTGCTGCTAGGAAGGAATACTTCGTTTCCTACCTATTTGTAGTCTGTATTTTCGTTGAGGTTTATATTTTTGATTGCACTTACTGGTAATTATAATAATTTGCGCCTCCATTGCTCCTTGGGCAAGGTGTTAGTTTCATCTGGAGCTATTAGCACTCTGTTAGTCTATTGGCTGGGCAAATCAGAAGCCGGTCACAGCTGTTTTCACTCAAGCCTCTTAGACGGTGTATTTATTTGATGTCCGAGCGCTGACACGGAAGCGTCAGCGGAAGCGTTCAGCCTCCTCGTGTGAAGACAGACGAGGGTAAAGACCGACGACTTTTTCCTGCGCGACTTTACCCGAGCAACACACTTAAGTATCATTTCTATCTTCCCTCACACACTCTCCTTTGCTATCCTCTATCATGTGTTTCAAAACCATTCCGGTTGTCTCTCGAACACGCTCTAACATCACACACAGACGGCAACGTAATCCTGCTAACCTACGCCCTATCTCTTCATCTTCTACTACACCTCTTTCTTTCGCCATATGGCTCTCTGGAATTGTCAGTCAGCTGTCAACAAAGCAGACTTCATTTCCGCTTTTTCTTTACAATCCACACTCAGCATCTTGGGCTTGACTGAGACCTGGATTCGTCCAGAAGACTCAGCAACCCCAGCTGCTCTCTCTAACAATTTCTCTTTCTCTCACACCCCACGTCAGGTTGGCCGGGGTGGGGGCACTGGTCTGCTCATTTCAAATAATTGGAAATACTCAACCCACTCTCCCCTATGCAATTACAACTCATTTGAATCTCATGTGATTACTGTAATAGCTCCTATAAAACTCCAGATTGTGGTAATTTACCATCCCCCTGGCCAAATTATAGCCCCCTTCCTAGAGGAGCTGGACGGGTTGCTGTCCTCTTTCATGGATGATGGCACTCCAATCTTAGTTTTTGGCGATTTCAACATTAATCTAGAAAAGCCTTATGCTACAGACTTTCATTCACTCCTAGCTTCATTTGATCTCAAACATCTTACCACTACTAGCACTCACAAATCAGGCAACCAACTTGACTTCATTTACACACGCGATTGTACTGCAGATAACATTCTGGTACAATCACTACATATCTCTGACCATTTCTTCATTAAATTTACATTACACTTTGCTACCCGGGTGCCACCAACCCCCTTACCAGTTACCTTTAGACGAAACCTACGCTCCCTTTCTACCTCCCATCTTTCCTCTGTATCATCCTCCTCTCTTCCCTCACCTACCCATTTCTCATCTCTGGATGTGAATGCAGCTACTGACACTTTATGCTCTACCTTAACCTCTTGTCTAGACAACATTTGTCCTCTCTCCTCCAGGCCAGCACAAACTGCCCCTTCTAACCCCTGGTTATCTGATGTTCTTCTTGAAGAGAAAATGAAAATGGCAAAAATCAAACAATCCGTCAGACTGGAGTATTTATCAATCGTTACTGTCATCTTTCTCCGCAGAAGTCCACACTGCCAAATCGTCACTTTCCATAACAAGATCAACAGTGCTCCAGATATGTGTAATCTCTTCAGAACATTTAATGATCTCCTCTGTCCCCCTTCACCACCTCCCACCCCTTCTATAACAGCTGATGACTTTGCAATTTTTTTTACAGACAAAACTAAAAAAATCAGTAGCCAGTTTTCACCTTCACTCACACAGGACCTCCAACCAACTAGATCCACTGCTCAAACTCCCATCTTCTCCTTCTGTCTCCTCACTGAGGCGGACGTATCCAAACTTCTCCTCTCCAGCCATCCTACAACATGTCCTCTAGACCCAATCCCTTCGCACCTTCTCCAAGCAATCTCTCCCACACTCTTACCAGCACTCACACACATTATCAACACATCTCTCATCACAGGCATCTTCCCCACTGCATTCAAGCAGGCTAGGGTTACCCCACTGCTCAAAAAACCTACATTAAACACTTCTCTTATAGAAAATTACAGACCTGTCTCTCTCCTTCCATTCATAGCTAAAACACTCGAACAAGTTGTCTTTAACCAGGTCTCATTGTTTCTTTCACAGAACAACAAACTGGACGCTAAACAGTCAGGTTTCAGGAGTGGCCATTCAACTGAGACGCTACTCTCAGGCACTGTAGCCCTGCAAATTGCAAAAGCCGATTCCAAATCATCAGTCCTCATTCTGCTGGATCTGTCTGCCGCTTTTGACACTGTCAATCATCAGATCCTCCTGTCCACCCTCTCATCACTGGACATCACTGGGATTCCACTTCGCTGGTTTGAATCTTATCTCACTGGCTGGTCTTTCAAGGTGGCCTGGGGAGGGGGAGGTATCCAAAGCACATCAATTGGTCACTGGGGTTCCCCAGGGCTCGGTTCTTGGACCCCTCCTCTTCTCCACATACACTACATATTATCTGGTCACTTATCTGATAAATCACTTATTACACTTATCTGGTCTTACTGAAATAAAACCAGATAAGACATATCTGGTCTTATTTCGACCAGATGATCCAACGGTAGCTGCATGGATCTCAGGCTGCTTGGCAGACATCTCGGCATGGATGAAAGAATATCACCTACAGCTCAACCTGGCAAAGACTGAGCTTCTTGTCTTCTCTGCCACTCCAACTCTACAGCATGACTTCACGATTCAGTTAGGTTCATCAACAATTACCCCATCAGCTTCGGTCAGAAATCTTGGTGTAATCTTTGATGATCAGCTGACCTTCAAAGAGCACATTGCAAAGACTGCTCGATCTTGCAGGTTTGCACTTCACAACATCAGAAAGATCAGGCTCTTCCTTACACAGCATGCTGCACAACTTCTTGTCCAGGCCCTTGTCATTTCTAGACTGGACTACTGCAATGCTCTTCTGGCTGGACTTAATTCAAACACAAACCTCTACAAATGATTCAGAATGCAGCGGCACGACTGGTCTTCAACGAGCCCAAAAGAGCACATGTTACTCCTCTCGTTGTCTCCTTGCACTGGCTCCCAGTTGCAGCTCGCATCCAGTTCAAGAAACTGATGCTTGCATATAGAACAACCACAGGCTCAGTACCCACCTACTTCCACTCACTATTACGAATCTAAATCCCCTCCAGAAGTCTGAGATCTGCTAGTGAGCGACGCCTCATGGTACCATCACAGAGAAGCTCAAAATCACTCTCCAGAACATTCTCGTTCACTGTTCCTGGCCGGTGGAATGATCTTCCCATCCCCATCCGGAATGCTGGATCCCTGTCAATTTTCAAGCAACAACTGAAAACTCATCTCTTTCAACACTACTTGACTTCATCATAAAAAATACCTTCCCTTTTTCTATATCTTCATCTTTCTCTTTACCTTTCTCTCCTTCTCTTGCTAGCTTGTATTTATTTGAACAATGCCTAAGACTTGGTATTAGGGGCACTTCCTCTGTCTGTTTGCCTCTTCAAGATTAATCGCTTTATGTATTCCCCAATTGTAAGTCGCTTTGGATAAAAGCATCTGCAAAATGACTAAATGTAAATGTACTGTGGTATCTAAATTGGAATTGAGAATTGTGGAATTTCACTGTCATCTAAAAATCTGATACCTTGGAAACCTTATTTCCAGCTAAATGTACAGTACTTAATATTTGTCACTTTATTAGGTACACCTATTCAACTGCTTGATGATGCAAATATTTAATCAGCCAATCTCATGGCAGCAACTCCATGCATTTAGACAATCAGCATTTAAGATGATCTGTTGAAGTTCAAACCGAGCATGAGAACGGGGGAGAAATGTGATTTAAGTGACTTTGAACATGGCATGGTTGTTGGTGGTCTGAGCATTTCAGAAACTGCTGATCTATTGGGATTTTCACGCACAACCATCTCTATGGTTTATAGAGAATGGTCTGAAAAAGAGATAGTATCCAGTGGGAAACGCACGCTAGGGGAAAATAATCTAAAACAAAAAAAATCCAATTCAGATTCACAATTCACAATTCAACATATGTTACTGTGACTTAAATCTAATTTTCCCAAGATCATACCATTATTACCGACCCAGGAGCCTACACTCCACACAGTCAGCTGTCCAACCCAATGTCACATGAGTAATTAGATTAACGACAGTACCAGTCCACTGTGTCGTTTCCATCCAGAACCTGCAGGATCTCCTCTCTGCACTTCTCCTGGTGCTCAGGGTTACAAGCCAGATTGTAGAATATCCAAGATATTCCACTAGCTGTGGTGTCATGGCCTTCAAACATGAATGTGTCCACTTCAGCCCTGATATCTTCATCCGACAAACCCTGCTGATGCTCGTCCTGTGAGCGACAACAAAAATCTCTGAAAAAAATCAATGATAGGTGATACAAGGGCACTATGCAATATGTAACAAATTTAATTGATTTTCATTAAATTTAAGAATTGTGTAAGTGCTTAAGAATATCATACTCGGGCAGACAGAAGAATATCCAAAAAGTCAAAATATCGCTTGTTTTTAACAATGCCCTGTTCCTTCTCAATCTTCAAGACATCTTTCCTCTTTCTGATAACTTCCGCTAAAAAAATATTAAGAAATAGAAATTACATGATAGCTTCATAGCTTCCTTTGTTACAGATTTACACTTCCATTCACAAATTTGGGGTTGTGAGGTTTTGTAATGTTTTTGAAAATAGTCTCTTCTTCTCACTAAGGCTGCATTTATTTGATTAAAAATACAGTAAAACTGAGAAATATTATTATAATTTAAAATAACACTTTTCAATGTGAATATACCTTAAATGATCTGAGATGACCGAACACCTGAGAAGAGATGATGCCAACCCCCTCAGAGGAAGCCAACGATCAGCGATTATACTGAATTAACCAAATTTTGCCATAAGTTAATTATATTGAGTTTCTACAATATAAATCTATTGTAGAGACTTAATTTCATGTGAAGTTGCTTTGCAATGATTGTATCGTAAAAAGTGCTATACAAATAATCTTGAATTTAATTTAATTGAACTGTATATTGAACTGTATTGTAAAATGCTACTCAAATGTATTGCAGTGATCAAATCTGAACTTTTAGCATCACTACTCAAGTCTTCAGTGTCACATGATCTTCAGAAATCATTATAATATGCTGATTTGCTGCTCATGAAACATTTGTAATTATTATCAATGTTGAAAACAGTTATGCTGTGTAATATTTTTGTGCAAACTGCTCAATTTCGATTCTTTGATGAATAGAAAGTTGAAAATACAACATTTCTTTGAAAAATAAATCCTTTGCTGCCACTTTTGATTCATTTAATGCAATTAAATTATTGCTGAATAAAAGTATATATTTTTTTAAATCTAAAACACTACTATAATAATAGAAAGAATAGAAAACATCATACTGACCCCAAACTTTTGAACGGTAGTGTATATTCTGGTTTAACTAAGATAAATAAGCAGGTATGTATATAATAATAGCCCATGAGCAGGCCCAGACTCAATCTGTGGAGTTTCACAAAATTTGCAGAATTCTGAGAAATTAATTTGAATTCTTAACTGGTTTTCAAACAGCTTTCCTGAAACATCAATAGATGGATTGGTGGGATGCTCAAATAACAGTATTGAATATATATATATATATATATATATATATACGGTATATATATACATGCATATATACACAGTATCTCACAGACGTAGTACACCCCTCACATTTTTGTAAATATTTTATCACATATTTTCATGTGACAACACTGAAGAAACTTCCCAGTGTCATGTGACTAGTTAGTGTTACAATGTCTCAGGTGTGAATGGGGAGCAGGTGTGTGTTACATTTGGTGTTATCGCTCTCACTCTCTCATACTGGTCACTGGAAGTTCAACATGGCACCTCATGGAAAAAACTATCTGAGGATCCTGAAAAAAATAATAGTTGCTCTACATAAAGATGGCGTAGGCTATAAGAAGATTGCCAAGACCCTGAAACTGAGCTGCAGCACGGGGGCCAAGACCATACAGCGGTTTAACAGGACAGGTTCCACTCAGAACAGGCCTCGCCATGGTCGACCAAAGAAGTTGAGTGCACGTGCTCAGTGTCATATCCAGAGATTGTGTTTGAGAAATAGACGTATGAGTGCTACCAGCATTGCTGCAGAGGTTGAAGGGGCGGGGGGGGTCAGCCTGTCAGTTTCAGACCATACGCCGAACACTGCATCAAATTGTTCTGCATGGCTGTCTTCCCAGAAAGAAGCCTTTTCTAAAGATGATGCACAAGAAATCCCGCAAACAGTTTGCTGAAGACAAGCAGACCAAGGACATGGATTACTGGAACCATGTCCTGTGGTCTGATGAGACCAAGATAAACTTATTTGGTTCAGATGGTGTCAAGCGTGTTTGGCAGCAACCAGGTGAGGAGTACAAAGACAAGTGTGTCTCGCCTACAGTCAAGCATGGTGGTGGGAGAGTCATGGTCTGGGGCTGTATGAGTGCTGCAGGCACTGGGGAGCTACAGTTCATTGAGGAAACCATGAATGCCAACATGTACTGTGCCATACTGAAGCAGAGCATGATCCCCTCCCTTCGGAGACTGGGCCGTAGGGCAGTATTCCAACATGATAAGGACCACTGCCTTGCTAAAGAAGCTGATGGTGAAGGTGATGGACTGGCCAAGCATGTATCTAGACCTAAACCCTATTGAGTATCTGTGGGCATCCTCAAATGGAAGGTGGAGGAGTGCAAGGTCTCTAACATCCACCAGCTCCGTGATGTCATCGTAGAGTAATGGAAGAGGACTCCAGTGGCAACCTGTGAAGCTCTGGTGAACTCCATGCCCAAGAGGGTTAAGGCAATGCTGGAAAACAATGGTGGCCACACAAAATATTGACACTTTGGGCCCAATTTGGACATTTTCACTTAGGGGTGTACTCACTTTTGTGGCCAGCGGTGTAGACATTAATGGCTATGTGTTGAGTGGACAGAAAATGTACACTGTTATACAAGCTGTACACTCACTACTTTACATTGTAGCAAAGTATAATTTCTTCAGTGTTGTCACATGAAAATATATAATAAAATATTTACAAAAATGTGAGGGTGTACTCACTTCTGTGAGATACTGTATATATATAAATATATATATACAGTGCTCAGCGTAAATGTGTACACCCCCTTTGAAAAGTAAAATTTTAAACAATATCTCAATGAACACAATAACCATTTCCAAAATGTTGACAAGACTAAGTTTAATATAACATCTGTTTAACTTATAACATGAAATTAAGGTTAATAATATAACTTAGATTACACATTTTTCAGTTTTTACTCAAATTAGGGTGATGCAAAAATGAGTACACCCCACAACAAAAACTACTATATCTAGTACTTTGTATGGCCTCCATGATTTTTAATGACAGCACCAAGTCTTCTAGGCACAAGTTGGCGACATTTTGCCAGATCTATCTTTTTCCATTTTTCAAGAATGACCGCTTTTAGAGATTGGATGCTGGATGGAGAGTGATGCTTAACTTGTCTCTTCAGAATTCCCCATAGGTGTTCGATTGGGTTCAGATCAGGAGACATACTTGGCCACTGAATCACTTTCACCCTGTTCTTCTTCAGAAATCCAACAGTGGCCTTAGATGTGTGTTTAGGATCATTGTCATGTTGGAAAAGTGCACGACGACCAAGGGCACGGAGTGATGGTAGCAACTTCTCTTTCAGTATAGAGCAGTACATTTGTGAATTCATGACGCCATCAATGAAATGCAGCTCCCCGACACCAGCAGCACTCATGCAGCCCCACATAAGGACCCTGCCACCACCATGTTTCACTGTAGGCACCATGCATTTTTCTTTGTATTCCTCACCGTTGCGACACCATACAGTTTTAAAGCATCAGTTCCAAAAACATTTATCTTGGTCTCATCACTCCAGAGTATAGAGTCCCAGTAGTCTTCATCTTTGTCAGCATGGGCCCTGGCAAACTCTAGGCGGGCTTTTTTGTGCCTGGGCTTTAGGAGAGGCTCTTTCGTGGACGGCACCCATGCATGCCATTCCTCTGCAGTGTACGCGTATTGTGTCACGGGAAATAGTCACCCCAGTTTGGCTTTTTACTTCTTTAGATAACTGCAGTGAACTTGCATGTCGATTTTCTTCAACCCTTCTCATCAGAAGACGCTCCTGACGAGGTGTTAACTTCCGTGGACGACCTGGACGTCTCTGTGAGATGGTTGCAGTTCTATCTTTTTTAAAATGTTTGTACCACTTTTGCTACAGTATTCTGATTGATAAGTAAAGCTTTGCTGATCTTCTTGTAGCTTTCACCTTTCTTGTGTAAAGAAATTACACTTATCTTGTGACATTCTCTTCCATGTGGTGCCATTGCTGACAGCATGAAATGGGAAGGGGTTTTCTTTAAGTAACATCCTTTTATAGTCAACTGTCCTGCTGAACACCTGTGTAATGAATAATTAGACTCACCTGTGGTTGAATTCTTGTTAAATTAGACATTTGTAGTCTAAAATTTAGCTTTGCTCCAGAGACTTTCAGTGGGGTGTACTCATTTTTGCATCACCCTAATTTGAGTAAAACTGAAAATGTTGTTCTATAAGTTATATTATTAACCTTACTTTCATGTTATAAGTTAAACAGATGTTATATAAAACTTAGTCTTGTCAACATTTTGGAAAATGTTTTTGTGTTCATTGAAGATATTGTTTAGAATGTTACTTTTCAAAGGGGGTGTACTCATTTACGCTGAACACTGTATATATATATAATTTAGAAAGACATGTAGTCATATTATAAAAACTTCCAGAGCCTCATATAATTCAGATGGTCACAGTTCACAAATCACAGTTAGAGTTAAACTAATCGTTGCATGGTTGAGCCTGCTCATGAGGTGCATGACTGTGGCTTAGCAAAGAAACGACACCTGTATGATTGTGTGCTATTCTGGCCGCCTTCCTGAATTTGTATCCATGTGGACTGAGATGAAATATGACATCGCTGTGGTATGGAAACACTCTGAACCTGATGTTCACCATGTGGCAGAGATCATACACCGCCTGGATGTACGGGTTGGTTCCACTGCAAAGAGATTAGCGAGGTTACACTGAAAGGAGACGGATGTGTACAATAGGACGAGGTAAAGGAATATGAACTGACCTGTCTGTCTGACAGTTGCTGTTGCAGCTGAACACACATTTCATGAGGCTGTCCAGCGTCATCAGACTTACATGCTTAAACAATTCAAACGACTCTCCTGATTTGGCATAAACTTCCCACTTATCCTGAAAGACAGAAAATATACATCTGAAACTATAATAAAAACACAGCAAGCTTTTTAAATAATTAAAGTAGTTTAAGTGTATCATGTCACCCCAGCAACACTGTAAAAATGATATGATCAACAAGTCATGGAGGCATTTGCTTTTCCATTACTTGAACTCATCAAAATAATGTAACCAATTTCACCGTAATTTTTTAGAACGTTTTACAAAACTATATTTTTAAAAACTGAAGTGGAAGGTGATTTTTTTTTTTTACAGTGAATAAGGAATTACAAAAATAATGACTGTTGTCAAACGGGTTTCTCAAAAAATAATCTAACCTTTGAATGTTTGGACAAAAAAATTTGACCCTGGGACTACAAAACCAGTCATAAGGGTCAATTTTCAAATGGAGATTTATACATAATCTAAAGAGCTGAATAAATAAGCTTTCCATTCAGCTATGGTTTGTTAGTATTTCAAACTATTTGTTAGTTTTGGTTAGTATAGTTTTGTTAGAAAATCTGGAATCTGAGAGTGCAAAAATATCTAAATATTGAGAAAATCTCCTTTAAAGGTTGTTCAAATTAAGTTCTTAGCAATGCATATTACTAATCAAAAATTTAAGTTTTGATATATTTACAGTAGGAAATGTACAAAATATTTCATGGAACATGATATTTACTTTGGCATAAAAGAAAAATCAATCATTTTGACCCATACAATGTTTTTTTGTTTTGGCTATTGCTACAAATATACCTGTGCTACTTATGACTTGATTTGTGCTCCAGGGTCACAAATAGTCCTGCCCCAATATTGCATAACTGGTTGTGAAAATGTTGCTCGCTTCTGGTTGGTTTAGATGATCAAGACAAGCAGAGACATTTTTGCAGCAGTCTTAAAGTTTTGCACATTAAGCTGGGACAGGGATACACCATTTAAACATAAAGTTTGAGTAAATAAGGACATTGTTGGATTTTCGGGGGTCACATACAGCATGACTTTGGTTGAATCAGAAACAAGTTTCACATAAGGCTTCAAAACATCATAATGGAAACCAGGAGTGAGAAGCCGTCTGTGCCGAAACCACTTCTGTCCAGTAGACACAAGCAAGCCATCGCCTGAGGAGACAGTTAAGAGTCACTATAGTGTTAACAGAATGCCACAGAAGGAATGATGACTTGAGATGGTAAAAATGACATTTATGGACATCGTTTAGTGGATAAATTAAAT
>QVTF01019477.1:0-40000 GCA_003573665.1 Oxygymnocypris stewartii
GATTTCTGAAGATCATGTGACGCTGAAGACTGGAGTAATGATGCTGAAAATACAGCTTTGATCACAGAAATAAATTACCTTTAAAATGTATTCAAATAAAAAAAAACACGTATAATATTTCACAGTTTTTACTGTATTTCTGATCAAATAAATGCAGCCTTGGTGAGCAGACTTATTTCAAAAACGCTGACACCAAACATTTTTATATGTATACTATATATATATATTAATGTATATATTTTGAAATAACATTCAATTGAGCTTAAAATATTTTTTTTAATCAAAATAAATGTATTTTATATATTTTCACAATGCTGCGCTTGAATACAGGAATCACTGCATTAATGTTTCAAGTTGAAGCCATGAAATGCCATGACACCAAAACGCAGGAATTTCTTCCTCTGAGAAGAAAATGTGACTCGTGCATTCATTTATTGTTTCAAAGGGCCAATGTGGTCATTTAGCAGGAGGCAATACGAGTTTCAGGAGCGTCAGCCATTGTCAGAACTCATATACAGATCTTACCTCTAGTGAGTAATCTTAAATTATCATATGCCACATACACACTGCATCATTTTAGGAGAGACAGCAGTATTAAAATACAATAAATCCCAGAAATATCATTCAGGAGTCCCTCACAAAATTGCTCTAAGCAAGAAACACAAATGCCAACAGTATATCTTGTTTGGTGTTGGTTATAGTTCACAAAAGTAATACAATTTACACTACATTGACTCAATATAAATGATTTTTTAGGTGGGAATTGGCTGTCACACATTACTAAACTGACAACCCTGTTTACTGTAACTGCAGTGTTCATCTCTATAACACCGACCTGCTTCATATTTACAGAATTGAATACAGTACTTGTTTCTTACTCATTTTAGGCGGCTGATTCCAAAGATAGCGCCTGTTTTGCTCTAGTCTGTTACAGTTTCTCACTAAATATGATGCATTTCGTAACATTTTTGCTTTAGACAGCTATTTGTAACTTGAATAAGTCTTGTATTATTTTAATATCAGGAAATATTAGGACTTGTATGCAAATCAGAAAAGTTTTTGTTCAAGTTGCATGTCTGTGTTTTTGCTCACCCAGCATTTAAACACACACACACACGCGCACACACACACACACACACACACACACACACAAACACACACACACACACACACAAACAACACACACACACACACACACAAACAACACACACAACACACAACACACACACACCCAACACCACACACACACACACCACACACACACACACACACAACACACCACAAACACACAACACACACACACACACACCACACACACAACACACACACACACACACACACACACACAACACACACCACACACACAACACACACACACACACACCGTATAGCCTACGGTGCTGTACCAACCCACACTGGTGTAACCAGTATTATGGCACGGTTAACTAGACCAGTAAAGCCAGTGTTGATGCAATAATACTCACAATGACATTTAACGGAGACAATAAATGAAAACTGAGCCATAACTGAAAGTCTGCCAGCTCACAAGACAGCGTAAACAAAGAGACAATGCTTCTTTTAAACAGCTTTAGTCAGAAATTCATCAAATACAATAGTTCAGTGCATCCATAACTTTCTGACTGCACAACTGCCAGAGTTGGATGACTTGTTAAAAGTCAGACGTGTCGGTTGTGTCAGATGATTGATAGCTAGGGTGGTAAGGTCACAGCATTAATGGTATTTGTTAGTAACATATGACCTACAGGCTGCATAGATGCACTTCATTACGCTTATTTTTGAGTCATTCAGATCCACTACGCCTGCAACCATCTTATACATGATTGTATAATGTATTCAGGGATTTTCTCACAATGCTTAACCCTGGGTTAATGTCTTTTTAACCTCAGGTAAAGCAGTGTTTCACACTTTTCATTTTAAAAGGGGTAAGCAATGCTATTAACCCTCAGTTATGAAGATATGCCGTGCCAAAGGTATACGATTATAGAGAATGTTACAGTGAGTCTTTTAGAAACAGACAACCAATCATAAACCAGTATACTGCTTTCCTCATTAAATATTCATGAGATTTGCACATTCACAGTTCAGACTTGAGAGGACCTGATTGATCACAGCATTTACACAGATGCACAGGCAAATACAAACACAAGTCGCATACAGTAGCCTATTTGTCCAGTCAATGTTAATAAACACGACCGGTTTCACGTGCAAGGCTTAAGCCTAGTTCTAGACTAAAATGTAAGTCTGAGCTGTTTCAACTGAAAGACTGACTGATCTTAAAATAAATACATCATGCACACCAGTAATGTTTTTTCTAAGCACTTTTATAAAAATGTCTTAAATGTCCTAATTGAACTATGATCTAATCCTGGCTTAGTCTAAACCCGTCTGTGAAACCGGGCCATAAATTAACCCAGGGTTTAATAATACACAGTGAGAAATCTCAAAATATGACTACCCAAAGCTATTTACTAACCCATTGTAATGTGAGACCATTCAAACTAGACAATTTGAAAAAAAATATTCCCAAATATGAAAGTAGAACAACTTACACTTCCAAAGAGGAACATATTCACCATGCGCAGAATCAGATACGCCCAGAACATGTGCAGCATCAACAGGACGACAAGCATGAAGTTTAAAAAGTAATATCCGAAGAATGGCGGGTAATATTCGGGAGGATAAACCCACGTGCAGTGAATGATCCTGGAATAAAGACACATGAGACAGAGACGGTTTTTAATAAAACAATAATGCATGCACGTGATGTAAAATACACCTGAGACTCTTTATCAGAGCTTGGAAATAATAGTCACACACACAATTCTCACCAAAATGGAAAGATTATGAGTCGCGTGATTATGAAGACGGCAGCAAATACCACAAAGATGCCGTTGCATGTGCTTTTCCATTTGGCATAGTTGAAGATCTTAGCAGACTGTGGAGAAATAACACCAAAAATAACAAACAGGTGCCGTTAGTACAGTGTCAAGCAGGGTTTTAAACTAAAACTATTACCACCGGTTTCACAGACAAGGCTTAAGCCTACACTGTAAAAAAAAGTTGAGCCAACTTAAAAAATGTAAGCAACCAGCTTCAGCAGATATTTGAGTTCTCAACTTGTTGGTTTTAGGTTTATACAACAAAAAGTTGAGAATCTCCTGCAAAAATAAGTTGAGAGAACTCAAAAATCAGCTGAAGCTGGTTGACTGAAATTTTGAGTTGGCTAAACTTGTTTTTTTACAGTGTAGTCCTAGACTAAAATGTAAGTCTGAGCTGTTTTAACAGAAAGAAACTTGCACTGACTGAACTTAAAATACATCAGTGCCTTTGTTTTGTCTCAAAAAGCACACCAGTAATGTTTTTTTCCTAAAGCACGTTTTAAAAAATTACTTAAATGTCCTAATTGAACTATGGCCTAATCCTGACTTAGTCTAAACCCGTCTGTGAAACCAGGCCCTAGTCTTTCATTATTTGAAATAAAATAAACAAACATAAAAATTAAATATATAAATATAAATTCATTTCAGTATTTTAGCTAACTTACTTTAACAATTAACAAAAACTAAATTAAATTTTAAATAACAAATAATATAAACTATATAGACATATTTAAAACAAACAAAAACAAATAAAAAATTGTTAAAAAAAATAATAATTACTACAATTTCACACAAATTAAAATGAAAACATAACATATACAATTGAGAACTAATAAAAAAAAATTACAAAAACTATAGTTTCTCACTAAATAACACTTTTTCAGAAATTCATTTTGCTTGAGTGCAAGATGAGACATCAGATTTATGAATTTAAAAAAAAACACCAAGCAAATATCCTGTCTCTCTTTAATACAGGGGTAAATGGCTAAAAATACAATAAAGAATAATCAAATCAAATCAGATTTAGCGTATCATTAACCTCTAAGAGAAAGTCCGAGGAATCGTGAATGAGCATGACCAGGGTCCCGACCCGGATGTAGTTCCCAAACCAGGAGAAAGCCAAGAGCGTCAGCGTGGCCCAGTGATGGATGATCTGCTCTTTAAAGTCCTGAAGTAAATATACATGAGAAACAGTTTTCACAATCATCCTCAGTGACAGAGAAATACTGTTAGATGAGATAAAAACAACAACAACAAATCAATCTGGCTTCAATTATAGATTACAATAGCTTTCATTGTGTGAATAATGATAACGAATGTCGGTTAGGCTCAGACAAAACAGATTAAAATCTAATTTAAATGATTTGATGTAGTTAAAATGCTTCTAGTAGATGGTGTCACGTGCTACTCACCTTTCGTTTGACGTCGAAGGTTATTCTGAGCACTAGCGACAAATAGAAGCTCATCTCCAAAATATAATACCAGTACTGAGAATCTAGCATGGACTGCGGGAGCAAAAACACAGAAATAAGCTCTCAGAAACATGCACGATAACAAGAGATGACTCTGATTGATCCGAGCTATAACTCAATGTGAATTTGATGTAATCCATTGTGCTTTGACGCAGCGGGAGTTTGAAGACGGCTCTTTTTATGGAGGGATTATTCAATGTTTTTGAGTGCCAATCTGAATGACATCACTGTTCTTTTGATTGCAACCTGGAACTCACTTAAAAAGTGTGAACGCTTCCAAAAAAAAACCTCAGCTGGGCCAAAACACATCTTTCTTCTTAATATGGCCATGTTTGATTAGGAACTAGCGTGAGCCTTGTTATCTGCCGTGCCGTAAATTTAAGTGTTGCATGAACCCTTTATCGGGGGCCGGGTCAAAGTGAACAATATCTCGCCTGCTTTTATTAGTGCAGGTGATAGGAACAATAAAATATCCCTTGGAACAAATACAAGCAAATGAAAGATCTGAAGACTGGAGCATACCTGTCTGGGATAGTCAGTCCACACCTCTCGTGAATGATAAAACCAGGGTTTCTGAAATAAATAGACGATTCAATATTCAACTTTATGGAACACAGAACATTGGCTTTTTGTTTCATTACGACAGGTTTTGGAGCAGCAAGGCGGCTGTGTTCTAAAACCTAGTATGCTGCCTACTTAGGTGTCGTTTTAAGACATCAGAGGCACAATCCAAACCCTAAAGCCAAACACTTGTGGAAATCCCATAATGCAGTGGTTCTCAACAAAGAGGCTTCAAGATAACTTAAATAAATTAAAGTATTTCTTATTTTAATTTATCAACAACTGTGTTTTCTTTTCAAGAACCAGGGTTCCTATACGGTCTTTGAAAATGGAAATGTGAGGAGATCTCATTTTTAAAGTGTGCTTTTTTTAGACCTGGAAAAGTCACAAGTCAAACACACACACACACACACACACACACACACACACACACACACACACACACATGTTGGTTTTTATGGTTTACGGGGACTCTCCATAGGCGTAATGGTTTTTATAACTCTGTGCTATTGCCCTACACCTAAACTTAGCCCTCACAGGAGACGGTGCATTTCTACTTTCCCCCCAAAAAACTTACTCTGTATGATTTATAAGCATTTTAAATTATGGGGACACTAAAAATGTCCTCATAAATCACCTTCTCCTTGTAATACCTGTCATACCCATGTCATTATACAAATTTGTGTCCTCATAAACCACATAAACATGCACGCACACACACACACACACACACACACACACACGCACGCACACACACACACACGCACACACACACACACACACACACACACACAAATGTAAAAGTACTAATATGTTTTCAATCCTTACTATTAAATCACATTGACTGGAAAAGTCATGTAAATTCATAAATCCAAATATAAATATGTTTATAAAGTATTCAATTCCAAAAGTACAATCAATACAAACAGTTTAGTTTTTATTAATATGAATTGATTTACCCGATAGTTGTACAACTAGGCATTATGTCATTAGATTAGCAGTACAATACAAGCTCTATTAAAATCAATTGTTGCATCTCTATTTGTACGATGCTGCCTATATGTAGTGTGTAGAAAGGTAAACTGTATGTTAAAGGAAGAGGATAAACTCACATCATACAGGGCTATAATTCCCCCAACGAACGCCGTCAGATAAAACACCATTCTCCAGCTACAGAGAGGAAAGCTCATGTGATCAGGGATTACACTCAAATCAAAACAGTCCTGACAGCATAAGCAGACCGCAACAAATGAGCAACCGCCTGTCTAGACGTGTGCCTTATGACCGCTGCAGTGCGTTGTGGGTATTGTTTTATAGGTAACACTTTATAATAAGATTTCATTAGTTAACATGAAAAAGTAAACAATATTTCTGCAGCATTTATTAATCTTAGTTAATTTCAACATTTACTACTGCATTTTTAAGATCAAAAATTGTGTTAACTGTAGTTAATATTAATGCACCATGAACTAACATGAACATTGTTATTAACTAATATTAACAGAGGTTAATAAATGCTGTAGACATGTTATTGCTCATTGTTGGATAATGTTAGTAGTTAATGCATTATAATAATGTTAACAAATGGGACCTTACTGTGACGTGTTACAGTTTTATGGAATAAATACAAATATAAATAAAATAACATGTAATATATAAATAATAAATATTATTACTTCTGTGTTTTGTATGCATTTATCTTGATAATCTGTCCTAAAAGCACATCGGCTGATTAAGTATAATGTTTTGCTTTGCTAATATTTATGCATTTAGCACTGGACAATTTTATTCAACAAAAAAAACTTGCATCCAACATTTACATTTTACAAATGTATGCCTTCCCTGAGAACCGAACCCATGATCTTGCCAAAGCCATGCTGTTCACGATGATTACAAGAACACTATCTTCACTATACCATAATATCTGACTACAGATGCAGTATTTGACCAATCAGAACCCCAGACAGACGTGTAATATTCATATTTCATACCTGGCCTCTCTGAATTTCTTCAGCACCCCAGGACGCTCCTGGTTTCGTCTGCTTCTGAACCAGCGCTCCACTTGTCTACTTGACCGGCTACATTTTTTGCACAAGCCGTCAATATCTGCCTGATAAGAGATGGAAGAGCGCATGAAATATTGAAGATCATCTGGTGTTAGAAAAGATTTTAATACAACTGTTTATGCTTCATAATTCTGGTTTTATTTCATCAAATGCTACCAAAATAAACACATTAATACTTTAAATAGAAAAGTATTTTCAAGAGTATCACATTTTATAAGGGTGTACAATTGAATAAATATTCAAGTAAATATATATTAATATATATATAGAGAGAGATTTTAATTTTTTGAAAAACAGATCAAATCAGACTCTTACATGAAAGCATTAAATCATCTTCTGAAGGGATCATAACGAACCTCAAGCACTTGATCTGGGTTGATGCCTTAATCTAATACATTATTTATAATATATTACCTAAATCTTATATATAGTTACATTTATTGTGCATGGTGGATAAAAATAAAATAATAAAAAATGGGGGAAACAAATCCTAAATATGTGACCCTGGAGCACAAAAGCAGTGTTAAGTCGCTCGGGTATATTTGTAGCAATAACCAACAATACATTATATGGATCAAAAATATCAATCTTTCTTTTATGACAAAAATCATTAGGATATTAAGATCATGTTCCATGAAGATTTCCTACCGTAAATATATCAAAACCTAATTTTTTATTAGTAATATGCATTACTAAGAACTCAATATTTTGATTTTCTTTGTTTCCCTCATATTCCAGATTTTCAATAATAGTTGTATCTCGGCCAAATATTGTTCTATCCTAACAAACCATACATCAATTGAAAGCTTATTAGTCGTCTTTCAGGTGATGTAGACATCTCAGTTTGTTTAAATGACTCATGTGACTGGTTTTGTGGTCCAGGGTCACATATGTGATCTAGATGAACCGAGTTCAATTCAAATGTTCAAAGAAGCTTGTATTAATGTCTAAAACAGTGACTCTCTCCAGTGATCGAGCCACAGATCTGAATGTGATGTTGAGTGAGAGGAGAAGACGTTACCTGTCCGGGATGTTTGGATTTTGTAATGAAATAACGTTCAAGAACAGCGTTGTGCTCCACTTTGAATCTGCTTTTCTCTGTAACACCAAGCAGAGCTGCGAGCGGCGTCGCTATCAACCTAAAAAGACACATCAGTAGAGTTCACTTTTCTATTAGATCAGTAATTCTCATCATTAGGTTCCAAACATAAATCATTTTTTACATCCTTCATATGAATCAACATTATATTCCGTTTTGGGGGGAAACTAACTAAAAAGTAATATTTTATTTATTTACAACTTCAAAAAAAAAAAATGTTAATAAAATTACATTAAATAAATTAAAAACAAAATATTTGTATAAATTTAAATTATAAATACAATCATCTTCTTCTTCATAATAATAATAATAATACATAATACATAATTTATAAAAAACGTTAAATTAGAAACATTTGTTGTTGTTATTTATATATATTAAAATTAGTTTAAAATGTACAATTATAAATAAAATAATTATCAGTAATAATAATAATACATAAAATAATAAATAATTATAAAAATAAAAAGTTTTAAATGATAAACAAATGTATTGTTGTTGTTGTTAAATTATATTAAATTAATTAAAACTAAATAAAAATTATACATTATTTATAATATTTATACAAATTATATATACAATAATAAAAACAACAATTATTGCATTAAAAATAAAATAAAAGTAAAAATCCTAAATTATAAATACCTTTTATATCCGTCTTATTCTTCTTATTGTTATAAACAAACACTAAATACATAAATTATTAAATCAATGCATTATTATTAGTAGAAGTATAGTGCCTTTAAAGAACAAGGACAGCACAAGATGAAAAAAAGAACAATTACATTTTTTTTACAGTATAAGTATTTAAAAAGGGTATTTTAACTTTAAAAGAGCTTTGCAGCTTAAAGTTGTCCAACACGTATCATATTTGTTGCAAAAAAGATAATTAACCAATTCTCACGCTGACCTCAAGTGACTGATCAACTTTCCATTTCCTGTAACATAGCCACAGAACTTGCACAAGCGACTCACCTTTCAAACACGTATCGGACTACAAGGAAGACTACGGCATATGGCACAGTGATGTAGAGGTGGGATGCTCTGGCGTAGACCAGCCCTTCCTCGTCTTTGAGGTCGGCCCACGTGAGGTTCCCCGGCAGCCACAGCCGGTCCCACCACAGCCACTCACTGAGCGTCCCGATCATGACGTGATCTGGTGAACACAAGCACAGCCAGACGAGACTTTACATGTCATGCTTTAAACGTATTTCATGTGAACACCTCCTTTAAAAACATTGTGACTAGAGCAACGATAAACATCTCCGATTATATTACTGAATTTATCAAGCAAGAAGCTGTTCCTAGTGTTTTTAACATTAAAGCAACATTGACATAATTTACTCTCTTAAAGGAATAGTTCAAATTAGCATTTACTCAGGCCATCCGAGAGGTAAATGAGTTTGTTTCTTCATCAGAACAGGTTTGGAGAAATGTAGCATTACATCACTTGCTCAGCAATGGATGCTCTGCAGTGAATGGGTGCCGTCAGAATGAGAGTCCAAACAGCTGATTAAAAACATCACAATCATTTGTTTCTTAGAAACATGCAGTTTTTTTTCATTCTCATGTAGGGTTGCAAACGGGTGGGAAACTTTCCAAAAATCCCAGGAAGATTCCAAAATATCTGGAAAGTGTCAGGGTCCTGTCACTTTGGTCTAGTGTTATTCATGGTTTTGTGACAGAGCCCTGATACTCCCGTCATGTCCTGTTTTCACGCGAGCGCGCTCGAGCCGTGCGCTCTCTCCTCTGCGTGCCTTGTTTCGTGTTGGAGCGCGGTGAACGGATCCTGGCACTCATGTCTTGAGTTTCGGTTTCGTGTCGGGGTTCAGACACTCGCGCTCCACGTTCGGTCTCGTTGTGTGAGTGTGTGGTCTCGAGTTCGCTCGGCCACAGTTCCACGTGTGTTTTGTGGTGTTGCACGCATTCATGTTATGTCTTGTGCTGTGTGAACATGCAGCTTATGAGTTTTTTGATTATCTGTGTGTTCGTGTCCTGTTTTGCACATGGCTGGTGATGTGTTTGCAGGCCATGTACTTGTGTTTTCGTTTTGTGTGAGCACATGGCTTTTGTCTTTGTTTTCTGTGTGTCATGCTGTCTTGACCCATCTTGTTACCTGATTATTGGTTAATTTGCCCCACCTGTGTTTCCCTCGTTACCCTCCTCATTTGCTCCCTTTATAATCTCATTTTGTTTGCAGTCTTGTGCCAGTTCACCATCTGTCCCTGCCCTGCCCTGCCCTTCCTATTATGAAGTTTCTGAAATGTACTGGAAATTTTCCAACTTTTTTCAACCCTATTCACAAGACATTAACTGATGGACTGGACTGGTGTGTATTATTGTGATGTTTTTATCAGCTGTTTGGACTCTCATTCTGACGGCACCCATTCACTGCAGAGCATCCATTGCTGAGCAAGTGATGTAATGCTACATTTCTCCAAATCTGTTCTGATGAAGAAACAAACTCATTTACATCTTGGATGGCCTGTGTATTAGAAAATGTTGTACATTTTGATGTATCCGTTTGTCTTCTTAATCTTTTTTCTTCTTTATTGGTAGTAGATAACCTACATACCGTAATATAATAAACATTTCACTGTAGCACACATCATCAAACAGTATTAAAGTTTATAGGGAACACATAAATATTTCATTGTAGCACATTACAAAAAATATAGATTTTTCTATTAAAGAGAGATGGAGATGTGGGAAATTAAATATGAGATATTCAAATATTTATTATGGATTTAAAAAAAAACTTAAGTAAAACTAAAGTAATATAATCAACAAATAATATTGTCATCTCATAATGTGAAATAAAATATTTTCAGTGCAAAGGTATGATAAACATTTATGCACTAAATATAGAACGCATGTAAGTCAGTTAGATTGATCCTCATAGACATATAAGCATTCATGATCAAATCAGGTTTATTCAACACTGTGCCAAAAACTACACCAAAACAGATTCTCATTACTTTCATTAATGTTTTACAGTACTCTCCTGCATCCATGTAAACCTTCAATAAATGACATACAAACAATAATATGGTAAATAGTCAAATTACGTAAAGACAGTGATGTATGTATCTGTGTTAAAAGGCTTGAGATTCAGTAGCTGTGGCTTATAATCAGTTTCTGATCCTTAACAAAAGATGCACAACATGTGTTGAGTGTTGATGGCAAAATAGTTCTGCTGCTACTAAAAACAGTAACAGGCGATGCTGACCTGGGGCAAAACCACAAGCTTGTGTGCCTACACACACCCGATCTGGAAATACAAGTAGAACTGGTGTGAATCTGTGTTATTGTTGATTTCAGATCCATTTAGTAAATTACACATTAACCGCACACCCACTTCAAACAGCTGTGACAAGGAAACACATTCTTGGTGAAAGTATGTCACAGACTGAATAATAACATAATCATGGCCTGGGTTATCAAGTTCAAGCAGGTTTTGAGATATTAAACTGTGCAGTAAAATATTCTTATTTGCATATTTACCATACAAATAACTTAAAAAATTGGCCAAGTGAAAGGAAATATATCAAGTAGGTTATACAAGGATTTGTAGTGCTGTGATGCATTTCATTGCCCCAACACATTCATTTAATTTTGTAATACATTTTTAATTCATTACTGGCAAAAAAATGTATATTAATATATATATTAAAGGGGTCATATGATGAGATTTCAAGTTCTACTTTCTCTTTGGAGTGCTACAAGCTGATTGTGCATAGATAAGATCCCTGAAGTTACAAAGACTAAAGTCTCAAAACCAAAGAGATATTCTTTAAGACTCGTCCAGGCCTCCTAAAACAGCTCATTCAGACACGCCCCACACGTCTACATCACGATGTGGAAATATTAGCATGCGGTGTGGTTTCAGTAATGCAGTAGTGTTGATGCTGCCGTGTCGGGGAGACGCTGTGTGTTTCTGTGTGAAAGCAAAAGCACTTTACTTGGCCTTCAGAAAGTAGATGCATTTAGAAATCATTAATATTACTTACAACAGAACAGCAACGCATTTCATGGACGACAGATTCTTGAACCTAGGAGACGAGGTAATTCTGACTTTGCTATCTGGTGCTTCTGAATCAGCGACTGTATGTGTTGTTATTAGTTCAAGAATTTTCTATTGACTGTTCAAATGCAGAGTTTTACGCGTTGTGTGTGTGTGCGTGCGTGTGTGTGTGTGCGTGTGTGTGTGTGTGTGTGTGTGTGTGTGTGTGTGTGTGTGTGTGTGTGTGTGTGTGTGAGAGAGAGGGCAACAGGGTCACATCCCAGCGGAGTGTACAGTGCGTCAGAAATCATCTTAACCACGGCTTGTGTGTGTGAGAGAGTGAGAGAGAGACAGGGTCACATCACAGCGGAGTGTACAGTGCATCAGAAATCATCTTAACCACGGCTTGTGTGTGTGAGAGAGTGAGAGAGAGAGACAGGGTCACATCCAAGCGGAGTGTACAGCGCGTCAGAAATCATCTTAACCACGGCTTGTGTGTGTGTGAGAGTGAGAGAGAGAGACAGGGTCACATCACAGCGGAGTGTACAGTGCATCAGAAATCATCTTAACCACGGCTTGTGTGTGTGAGAGAGTGAGAGAGAGACAGGGTCACATCACAGCGGAGTGTACAGTGCGTCTGAAATCATCTTAACCACGGCTTGTGTGTGTGAGAGAGTGAGAGAGAGAGACAGGGTCACATCCAAGCGGAGTGTACAGCGCGTCAGAAATCATCTTAACCACGGCTTGTGTGTGTGAGAGAGTGAGAGAGAGAGACAGGGTCACATCACAGCGGAGTGTACAGCGCAATGGAAATCATCTTAACCACGGCTTGTGTGTGTGAGAGAGTGAGAGAGAGAGACAGGGTCACATCCAAGCGGAGTGTACAGCGTGTCAGAAATCATCTTAACCACGGCTTGTGTGAGTGAGAGAGTGAGAGAGAGACAGGGTCACATCCAAGCGGAGTGTACAGTGCGTCAGAAATCATCTTAACAGTGGCTTGTGTGTGTGAGAGAGTGAGAGAGAGAGACAGGGTCACATCACAGCGGAGTGTACAGTGCGTCAGAAATCATCTTAACCACGGCTTGTGTGTGTGAGAGAGTGAGAGAGAGAGACAGGGTCACATCACAGCGGAGTGTACAGCGCGATGGAAATCGTCTTAACAGTGGCTTGTGTGTGTGAGAGAGTGAGAGAGAGAGACAGGGTCACATCCAAGCGGAGTGTACAGCGCGTCAGAAATCATCTTAACCACGGCTTGTGTGTGTGAGAGAGTGAGAGAGAGAGACAGGGTCACATCACAGCTGAGTGTACAGCGCGATGGAAATCGTCTTAACAGTGGCTTGTGTGCAAACACATACGAGCTTCATCACGGAGTCTGTTACGTGACTCTGTTCTTCTCTCGGGCTTGAACTGATGCTAAAACTAAGCACATTATTAACTGTCTTTACTTTTATTTTGAAAGATAAAGCTTGCGATTATGGAAAGGGGCGTTACATTTCCAGCACGTGCTTGTGGTGTTCGGCCAATCACAATGCTCTGGGTCAGTTGGCCAATCAGAGCAGACTGTGCTTGTCAGAAGGAGGGGCTTTGTAGAAATTAAGTGTTTGAGAGGCAGGTCATAGAGAACTTACAATAATGTACAGTATTTGAAAAATAATGTGTTTTTGAACATTAAAACATGTCAACATATTCTGTTACACTAAATACACAAAATAATTATCTTTAAAAAAGCATAATTTGATCCCTTTAAAAATATATACATTAAAAGAAAACTAAGTTTTGTTTATAAATATTAGACTTTAAATATATAGCAATATGGAAGGGCAGCTAAATTAAATTAAAATAAAATATTTTAATGTATTTAATATATATATATATATATATACAGTATATATATTAAGCAGCACATCTGTTTTCAACATTGATAATCGCACATTAGAATGATTTCTGAAGGGTCATGTGACACTGAAGACTGGAGTAATGATCCTGAAAATACAGCTTTAATCACAGGAATAAATTAAAGTGCCCTCCATAATATTGGCACAGTAAAGACAAAATTGCTCTGTTGGCTGTGGAGTCAAGACATTTGCAAATATGATTAAAAGATGAATATGAGACAAAACTACAGAATGTCACATTATATTATTAGCCATTTCAACACACACATGTTTTACCAAATAAAAAGAACAGCACTTTTAGAGTTCATCCACTCATTGAAGTGAGCATAAGTATTGGGACAGTTGAACATAAGGCAGATATAAATGATTAAAAGCTATTATTTAGTTGCAGATCCGCTGCGCACAATCCCAGCAGTGAGTCTGTGACACATAGACATCATCAGACTCTTGCTCTCATACTTTGAAATACTTTTCCAGCCTTTAATGCAGCCAATTCCAACTGTTTCTGCCTTTACTCTCCTCTTCAGCTGGAGAAATTCATGTTCAATCAAATTTAAATCTGGAGATTGACTTGGGCGATCTAAGACTTTCCATGTCTTCGCCCTTATAAACTCATTGACTGAACTGTCCGGGTGTTTTGGGTCATTGTCCTGATGCAATATAAAGCACTTCCCAATGAATCTAGTGGCATTTTCTTGAATATTGGTAGGCAAGATGGTTTTGTACTCTTCCAAACTCATTCTGCTACTGTCATCATACATTAAGTCATCAATAAAGTAGAGAGGGCCTGTTCCAGAGACAGCATGCCATGCCATGACAACACCTCCACCATGCTTTACAGAGGAGGCTGTATGTTTGGGATCATTTGCAGTTCCCTTTTTTCTCCGCACTTTTGCTTTCCCATCACTTAGATAAAGGTTCATTATTGTCTCATCGGTCCATAAACACAGTTCCAAAACTCTTCTGGCTTAGCTTTGTGCTTTATTCAAACTCTAATCTTGCCTTTCTATTTTTGGTGCTGGTCAGAGGTTTGTATCTTGCTGTGTAGCATCTGTACTTATGTGTCAAAGTCTCCTGAGGACAGTAGATCGTCAGAGCATCACCCCAGCTTTCTGGACGTTGTTGGTGATTTTACAGACACGTCTTTTAAGGTTCATTTTCACAGCTTTTATGATTTGTCTGTCATCAACTACTGTTGTTTTCTCAGCCGATCAGGTCGTTGTTGGTTGCTGGTGGTTTCCAAACTCTTGATTTCTCCATGCCCTTTGTTTTTGCTAGAGCTCTAATTGATTCCTCTTTTCTTTTAGCATCCAAATTGCTTGCTTTTCTCTCAAACTCTGATCCCTCGTCTTCATCCTGGTTTGTGTGTCATCCTCGAATGCAAGATTCAGAATACAGATGTAATGGATATAACTGAAACGACACACTCCCTGCTTTTAATACCTGAAGATGTAATGCAACAGGACACAGCTGATCACTTAGAAAGGCCTGTGTGGCAACTGTCCCAATACTTCTGCTCACATCAGATAGAGGGATGAACACTAAAAGTGCTGAACTTCTTAGCTGGTAAAGTACTACTGTATATGTAGTTTTGTCTCATATTCATATTTTAGTCATATTTGTAAAAGTCTTGACTCCAACAGAGCAATTTTGTCTTTACTGTTCCAATACTTTTGGAGGGCACTGTATATTCAAATAGAAAAGTCATTTTATATTGTAATAATATTTCACAATATTACTGTTTTATACTGATTTTTTATCAAATAAATGCAGCCTTGATGAGTAGAAGATACTTTTTTTTATAAACTTACTATCCCCAAACTTTTGAACACATAACTAAATGCTAACCATTAGTTATGACTGTATTTTTAACCTTTCAATGTATCTGCTTATTCCTTTCACTATAATATAACTGTTCCTTTCTTATATTTTGACTTTGATCAGACAATATGAGCAGCACACAATGACAGTCTTTCTCTGTGACTGTACTATGACCAAGACAACGAACAAAACACCATTTCAACTGAACATCAGAGTCTGTTTGAACAAGACGCTGAGTAAACAGAGCTGCCTCCACGTGTACAGATCACACATTTATTATCTAGTTATTAGTTATTATCACCCGTCCCTTCAACCCTGTTACTGCCACACTATCACAGAGCCACTATCTTCTTTCGTAACCATTTCTGACAACAAAAAACTACCATAGCTGAACAGAATAGTTCAAATTCAAGAACTGATTAACTTAAGCACATAACAATTTTCACACTTTAACACATTTCTAAGACACATTTCAACAAATACAACAGCTCATTTCAACTTTAAAGATTTAAAGAGACCATACTGGTGTTGCAGTATGCTAAAGTTCAAGTTTCACTCACACACATCATCAACACATCTCTCCTAACAGGCATCTTCCCCAATTCATTCAAGCAGGCTCGGGTAACCCCACTGCTCAAAAAAACTACATTAAACACTTCTCTTACAGATAGCTACAGACCTGTCTCTCTCCTTCTATTCATATAGCGGAAACGCATGAACGAGATGTTTTCAACCAGTTATACTCATTTCTGTCAAATAATCACCTACTGAATGCTAACCAATCAGGGTTCAGACGTGGACATTCAATTGAGACTGCGCTACTCTCAGTCACTGAAGCCCTGCGAATTGCAAAAGCTGACTCCAAATCATCAGTCCTCATTCTGCTGGATCTGTCTGCCGCTTTTGACACTGTTCAGATCCTCCTGTCCACCCTCTCATCACTGGATATCACTGGGATTCCACTTCGCTGGTTTGAATCCTATCTCACTGGTCGGTCTTTCAGGGTGGCCTGGGGAGGGGAGGTATCCAAAGCACATAAATTGGTCACTGGGATTCCCCAGGGATCGGTTCTTGGACTCCTCCTCTTCTCCACATACACTACATCACTGGCTCCCATCATACAGGCACATGGCTTCTCCTACCACGTCTACGCTGATGACACACTGCTCTATCTCTCATTTCAACCAGATGATCCAACGGTATCTGGACAGATCTCAGGCTGCCTGGCGGACATCTCGGCATGGATGAAAGAAAACCATCTACAGCTCAACCTGGCAAAGACTGAGCTTCTTGTCTTCCCTGCAACTCCAACTCTACAGCATGACTTCACCATCCAGCTATGTTCTTCTACAATTACCCCATCAAGTTCGGTCAAGAATCTTGATATAATTTTTTGATGACCACATTGCAAAAACTGCTCGATCTTGCAGGTTTGCACTGCCAGCATTGCCAGCGTGTCCAGCATTGTCTGGTAAAATCACATCTACTGTCCTGAAACAGATCTATAGCCAGGTGGTCACCCTAGCACAGAGTAGTAAAATCATTTGAATCAGTAAACTTTAACGAAAAATAAAATAAAACATTATATAAATGAAAAGAAACTGGAATGTCTATGATCCAGAAAGTGAATGCATTCAAACAGTTAGTTCAAACCCGCTCTAATGCAGAGAAAACAGACGATTTCATCAGAGATGACGGAGATAACAGTACTCACGTACAGATATCAGTAAAAAAACAAAAATCATACTTTGGCTTAAAAGCAGGAGTGGTTTATTCTGGATGCTGGCTGACGGTGTTTTAGAATACGTCAAGGTCGCTCGATTACTGGTCTTTTGGCGTCCCCTTGTGATCCTGTTTGGTATCGCAGACTGTAAACTACTAAATGTAATGTAGAAATTTACATTTTCTGTGAAGCTGCTTTGCAACAGTGTATCAAGACAAGCACTATACAAATAAATGTTAATTGAATTGCAAACAATTATTAATTTATTTATTTATTGGGGCACTATATACATTCATTGCAAATTATGAAAATTACAAAGTACTTTTTTAGTATTTAGTTAGCATTTATTTATGGGTGGGGTTGAGTATGGCCACTTCTTTTTTCTACTTTAATTATTGATTGCACATCATATGTACGCCAAATTCGTGTGTATCATATGCACGCCAAAGCCCATCTCTGCGTATGAATCGCACGCCAAATAGAAACAGAAAATTGTGCTATTGATATGCATTTTCATGAGACCGAGCTTATTTGTTTTATCCTAAATGCCATATCTGTCACACGTTTTTAGCAGCGCAAAAAGTTTTCAACAAAGTTTATGTAATGACTTGTGTTTGATGATATTTGTCTTTATTTACTTTGATTTATGGAGTAATGTGGATTTCTTAACCTGATAAATGAAAAGTATTTGTTAAAATAACACAGAGTAATAACATATATTTACATCTATGCAAATGCATATACAATATGTGTAACTTAAATAAGAAGCTAATAATAAACTAAAAAGGCAGTTATTTAATATGTTAAGGAGTGGTAACGTTTGTACAGTCTTACATTTACAACCGGCCCTTTGATGGCAGCCATAATGTTGACGTGGCCCTCAGTGAAAATGAGTTTGAGACGCCTGTTCCAGGACGTTTTCATTCACCGTTCCTGGCCGGTGGAATGATCTTCCCACCCCTAACCGGCGTGCTGGATCCCTGTCAATCTTCAAATGACACCTGAAAACTAATCTCTTCCGTCATACAGATACATCACTTCATCTTTAAAAAAAACTCTTTCCTTAACTTTGCTCTCTTCCTTAACCTCTCCCTGTCTAGCTAGTTTTGCTCTGAACAATGCCTAGAAATGTTGTATTACAAGCACTTCCTGTTTCTGTTTGCCTCTTTATAATGTATCGCTTATTATATTCCTCAATTTTAAGTCGTTTGTATAAAAGTGTCTGCTAAATGAATAAATGTAAATGTACTTTGAGTTAAATCTAGATCTTACATTTCCACACCAACAAAAGCATCTCAAGAATTTTCTAATTAAATTTTTATTCGATTTCAGGAACAACAAGAAGAAAGAATTTAATAAGACCAGGAAGAGTGTTCCTGTGGCTCAGTGGTAGAGCATTGCGTCAGCAGCGCAAAGGTTGTGGGTTCGATTCCCAGTGAACACACATACTGATAAAAAAAATGTATATCCTGAATGCACTGTAAGTCGCTTTGGATAAAAGCATCTGCTAAATGCATTAAAAAAAAGAATAATAATACGAAACAAACCCTGAAGCTGCTCAAAATGCTCAAAAACAGTAAATAACAGTAGATCTCAGTCTTAAAGCTCAAACAGGCAGATTTCCACATGCTTTACTTCTTCGTTAGAGTCTTTTAATCTTAGAGTCTTATATTAATATTTGATAAAAGTCCTCCTTATTTTCTCCTTTTGTCTTGTTCGTCAATGAATGCAGAATAAGTCACATTGCAAACATGCTGTATTCCCAGGAACATGAAGAAGCAGTTTAATAAGATCATAAAAACCAACAGATCAAAGCAAAGAGATGTTAATCTACTAATGAAGTTTCCTCAAAAAATTATAACAAAACAACAACAGAAAAACCTGGAATTAACAGAACGGTCTTAAAACAAAAAAAAGCAGGTTTCCACAAGCTCAAAGTTTCATTAGAGAAACTTTCCGGACATCTTTCGTAAAAGTCCATCATATTTTCTGCATTCGTCTTGTTTAAAACTCAAGTCAATGACTACAAAATGAGTATCAATTCGCATTGCAAACATCAATCAACCAATCAAACTTTTATTACAGACTCAAGGTCCAGATTTAAAAAGACATTAGACAACATATACAACCTATAGCATCTATCACAGACATAAAGAGTTACAAAATACAGCAATACCAGTGTCTCCACAGCTTTGACTGATACAGCACTAACCCCTATATTTGATAAACCCACAATAATCTCATTTGTAGAAGCATTAAGCCGACAGATAAATCTATACATAAGATTTCGTAACCGTGCTGATCACTCACACATTTCACTTGCTCTATGCCATCTAGGTCTCCTTAGTAAGATTCTCACTGCTTCATTATAAGCTACTCGCAGCTTCTGTAGACTAGACGCTCTGTAGTTACACCATAAATGAGCAGTATAAAGTGTTGGACAATATGCTTTAAAAAGTGACACCTTCACCTCATCTGAACATCACCTAAACTTACGTAAACGTGTATTCGCCTGCATCATATGGCATACATCATATATAAAACTTACTGTATTAACGAGAAGAAACAATTTAATACTAATGTAGTTTCCTAAAATGCCCAAAACACAATAATAATAACAATAAAAAAATTACAGAAACTTGGAAAAATAAAAAAGCAGTTTTTCACAAGCTCTACGTTTCATTCGAGAAACTTTCCAAACATCTTTCAATAAAAGTGCTTCTGATTTTATCCATCCGTCTTGTTTAAACTCAGATTGCATTGGCTAAAGTCGCAGTCGCTGGCATTGCATTTAACCCAAGATCAAGTAAAGCCACACGCTTACCTGCCAGCGGTTCAGGTACACGCCACGCCGCTCGCTGCTGACGGTGGGAAAGTGAGTAACATGACAGCACGGCCCACGGGAACGCCCTTTGTTTCAAATACTTTGTGGTCACACCCTGCTTTAGTAGCAATTGACTAGTTTCACCTCCTCCGCACCTTCCCGAGGTGAACAGGCATTCGTTTATACACACACAAAAACTGCACCCTAAGGCCTCACCCCGTTTGCACTGTGCCACTGCTATAGCTGCGCTGTGAGGGCGAGATCAGCCTGATAAGACCAAGCACACAGTGCCACGCCGTCTGTACTCACACACACTCATTACCTGAGTCCAGGAGACACCAGCAGTGTTAGCAGACACTTCAGGACACAGCTTTTACAAGCGGTCAACAAACACAATGCAAGAATCGGTAGGTGAATATAAAACCAGTAATGCATTTTATCATGAACTGCATTGATCCAGCAATAAAATTAAGTATTAACATAGATAAATAGTAGACACAATAGATAAATATGCAATTCTGGCTCTTAGATGTCAATCATTTCACCCACAACACACTTTTTTTTTTTTATGCAAGTGAACCAATATTTAATCATATTTTCTTGTTCCCTTCTTTTATCTAATTTAGCCGACTTCTGCTAAGAAATAGATAATTTGCACCAAAATTATTATCATATAATTATTACATTCAATTATTTGTGCTCTCCTCTTTGTTTGGGGTGAGTAAGATTGTTTTTGTTTTCTTTACTAAGATTTAAGATTAAGAAAATGCTTATCAAGGCTGCATTTATTTGCTCAAAAATACAGTAAAAACAGCAGTATTGATGTTATAAATATTATTACAATTTAAAATCACTGTTTTCCATTTTAATACATTTTAAAATGTAATTTATTTCTGTGATCAAAGCTGAATATTCAGCATCATTTCTCCAGTCTTCAGTGTCACATGATCTTCAGAAATCATAATAATATGCTGATTTGCTGCTCAAGAAACATTTAATATTATTATCAATGTTGAAAACTGTTGTACTGCTTCATATTTTTCTGGATATTATGATATGACATATTTTTTGTAACTTTAATCAGGTTTATTCATATCGAGGAGCTAGAACAAAATGAAAGGTTTTGATGATTAGTTGAATTAATGAAATGTTCTTCAGTAATATTTAATATGAAGAGAGAGTAATTATTGATCATTGAGATGAGCAACAGCTGCGTGGTCTACTGTACGGATGCTTTGCTTCTGAAAGCTGTTGGCGACAGGATTGGTTGTTGATTCTGGATATTTGCATATAAACTGATGGAAATGAACTTGCTCTCATTAGCCGGTGATGTAATTTAAATGTTAATGAGGATGGTGTTAGCCTAATGCCTCTTCCCCATCGGTGGAGTAAACCTGCAGTTTATATACTATACACACGATATACATGATCCACATATACTGCAGTCACAGTCTTCACCTCTTGAGCAAGAACACACTGAATCAGGGGCCTGAGTCAAATATTAATACATTATTAGAATATATATATAATGAGATTATTTAAAATGCCATGGAATGCTGCAATAAATAAAAATATAATACAATGTTAGCATAAAACTAAATGAGGCATAGAGTTACGTTACAGGAGAAAAATAAAAGTACAATGAAACGTAAGAATGAATCAATATATCAACCGAAAAATAACTATATTTTCATCATGAGAGCTGGCACATTTTAAAGCATATTTCATGTCCTTTTTTAACATGAAAAAATAAAAGTACAAATGTACAGTGAAACTGTAGTTAAGCATAAATAAAGCTTGAAATGAAAAATGACATTTGTATTTCATGATACCAATTAGCATCTCATGTCCATTTCCATGAAAATATAAATGCATTTAATATTTTATTTATGCTTGCATTTCATTATTCTTACATTTTTGAACATTCCATGTCATATTTCATAATTTCATTATATTTATATATTATAAAAAAAAAATTTAACTGAGCATTCCATGTTGTATTTTATCATTCCATCATTTATTTATTTAATTGAATCAATTAAATCCTTCTAAAACAATAATTTAGATGCAAAAAACTGATTTTTGTATGTTTATTCACTGCATTAATTGAGACGGTTGACATTTCTGATCAGTTTGAATCTATCCTCGTTCATGAGCTAAGGAAGCGTGTTTCTCTGGGGATCGATACTGTTCAGCAGTTTCAGGAGTGAGGTGGGGTTGTAGGGGAAGAGACCCCTGTTATGTAGTCTGGTTACAGCGCTCCTCAAGTCCATCAGACACACAAACACTTTACCCAGCAGAGAATCAGATGCATGTTCAGTCTGCACCGTTCCACAATCTGCCTCAGTATTCCCAGAGTTCCTGTCAGAAACACGCTCTTCTGCCTCCTCGGATTCGTCCGAGCTCCCATAATCCACCAGTCGTGGGACATCGTTACCTGTTGACGATCTAACATCCAGCGTTTCTGAAACAGCAGAAGGAGCACCATCACAATCTTCAATATGACGACAGGAGCTAGAGAAGGCCGTCCGGTCCTCTCGGAGAAGCTTCAGGTAGCGGACGCAGTACTCCAGGAAGCACGTCTCGGAGGAGATGAGGAAGTCCAGCAGCACGCTGTGGTCGAAGGAGAGGGAGCGGAGCAGAAGTATGAAATGACAGTGAGGGTTACAACCCCAGACACAAACCCCGGAGTCCGAGCAGCTCAAACTGTGAAGAAAACAAGGGATATTTGTCATTAACTTACTTTTATGTGTGAAGACATTCTTAACTTATATATGAAGAGCTCTTTTCCAAAACGCGATAAACGCCAAATTTAAAAAAAATGAGTTCGTCATGCCATTTTGCTGTGTACTGAACCTATTCACTGCTCCATCAATGTTTCATGCCAAATCGCTATATTTCCTTGTTTAAAATGTACTGCAAGATGCAGTTCCTTTCCAAACCGCTATAAGCGCCGAACCTGTTTTTAGCCTAAACGCGATATATCCTCATATGACTGGACAAAGAAAATCACAAATAAACAACAAAAAAAGAAGGTTCGTCACTCAGGTGACGCGTTAATACCCGCTGTGGGATGTCAATGTAACAGATGTGTATGCCAATAAGGGCTGTGTGTAAACCTCACTCCCCTGACCTCAAAAAGAGGCGCTCTAGCGACTGACGCTAGAGGCTGTAGCCTTTGGCGTTCCTTGTTAGAGCGCCCGCCTCCCGCACCGGAAACCCGGGTTCGAGACCCGCTCGGTGTGATGGTGCGGACCCGGGGGGGTTACAGCAACACACGGCTGGTGCGACCGGCTTATAGTATGAGTCCCTTATGTCATATGTTGCATGTTCTCTTTTTTTTTTTAAGACATAAACCAACATAAAAAAAGGTTGGATTTGTAGCGTTTTGAAAAAAATAAAATAAAACTTGGAATTTATAATCGACAATATTGTTGTTTAATTTAACAATCATTGTTTAACATGTTCAGACTGAGCCAACAGACCATTTTAACAGGATAAATTAAATATTAACAAAATGTATGGGTCTAGGTAAAAAAATGTCCTTTTCTCTAAAACTATTCAAATGGATTTATAGCGTTTTGGAAAAGAGCTCTTCATATTTACTTTTGGTCCCACTTTATATTAAGTGGCCTTAACGACTATGTACCTACATCAAAATGTACTTATTGTGATCATATTGTATTGCAAAACACTTTTGCTGCTATTGAGCTGGGATATATAAGGTTCGGGACAGGTTTGGGGGTATGGGTCGGTTTAAGGTGCAAGGGATGATGGGTCAACAGTGTAATTATAAATGTAATTACACAAATTAATTACAAGCAGACATTTTTTTTAATATAAGTACAATGTAAAATCATGCACACAATAAGTGCACTGTACTAAATTATTAATTTAAATGTAAGTACATAGTCGTTAAGGCCACTTAATATAAAGTGGAACCATATATATTCGTCCTTCGGAAGAGATGTTAATCCGAGGTCCTGACTCTCTGTGGTCATTAAAAATCCCACCAAAATGGCCAAAAAAATTATTTCTGAAGGGTAATGATGCTGAAAATTCAGCTTTTCATCAAAGCAATACATTTAATTTTACAATATATTAAAATGCAAAACAGCTCTTTTAAATTGTTTACAGTTTTTGCTGTATTTTTGATCAAATAAATGCAGCCTTGGTGAGCAGAAGATATTTTTTTTTGTATCTGACTGACCCCGATTCGAATGGTAGTGTATCTGTATATTATTTCATATATTATCAACATTTGAGTAAATATTGTAAACATAAAATTAAAATAATGCACATTTAATTTCAGCTATGCTGTATGTCCTATAGATATTAGCACAGAATTACCCATCAGATGTTAGAAATACAGATGTGTGTACAGATCCATTATAACAGGAGGTACAAAACCAATTCCAAACCTTTTCTGATATAAATACAATGCAATCAAAGTCTTGGCAGACTCCATCATGTCGTCATCCTGTTCAGCAAATACTGCAGACACCCAGCAGCAGCTGTGAGCGTCTGGAGACACCAAAGTCCCGTGACGCTGGAGGAACGACATGAGCTCTGTTAAATACCCACAGACATCGATGTCACCCTGAGATCCTGAAAAACACAGGTAAGACACGCATTACACAGGGATACGTCACCCTCTGCTGGTGAACTTCATCTAATGCCATGTTTCATTATATATGAGCTGAGGTTAAGCACTAGACATTTCTATTTATTATTCAGATGTTCACCCAAACAAAGGCTGCATCTGAAATTGCATGCTTTCCTAATATATAGTAGGCGAAAAACAGTATATGACCAGAGTAGTGTGTCTAAAAACAGGAGGCAAAAGACATGAGGGGAAGTCGTGGCCTAATGGTTAAAGAGTCGGACTCGTAATCGAAAGGTTGCGGGTTCGAGTCTCGGTCCGGCAGGGATTGTTGGTGGGGGGGGGAGTGAATGTACAGCACTCTCTCCACCTTAAATACCACGACTGAGGTGCCCTTGTGCAAGGCACTGAACCCCCAACTGCCCCCCGGGTGCAGTGCACGAAATCTGAGTATGTATCATGTCACTTTCACTTTTAAAAAGTCCCGGGTGTGTGTGTATGTGTGTGCACTTTGGATGGGTTAAACGCAGAGCACGAAATCTGAGTATGTATCATGTCACTTTTAAAAAGTCCCGGGTGACCTACTGTTTCCAATAGGGTCAGACTGCAGACATGCACTTGCATTTTCAGATCGCACTTCTCCACTTAATCCTTCGCACTATTCCACTTAAAGTCTTTTTTAGTTTTATTTAGTTTCTTCTTTTTTATTGAATCTCTCAACATTTTACACAAGTAGCCAGGTGGTGACGACAAGAAGAAAAAATTGCAATTGCCGCCTGCTCTCTCCACGACGTCACTTGCAATCCACACAAATCGTGCGTGTTGCCAATGAAGACAAGACGCTGTGGTGGTTTAAACGAGTAAAACTAATTTAATATCATAACATACAGCGTCCTGCGAGTCATCTATAGGAGAAAGAGATAAGACCCGCAAATCCGTAGAGTCTCTCATTACACGCTTTTAAACCTCCCGTAGAAAACCATTAACACTTAATATGGCTTAAAGTGTTAAGATAATGCTATTAAAAGATCACATTTAATTAAGTAAGGGTGTTTTAATACCTAGCAACCATTTAGACCACCTTAGCAACTATTTATCAACACTGTAGCAGTCACTACCTTAGCAACCATACAACATATAAAACTCTTTTCAAACATCACAAATATATATTTGCTTCCTTTCAGTCCAGACTTTGTTAAGCCAGCATGTAAAGTTTGTTTAATGAACGGTCATGTTCTAGCGGTTAACGAATGACGCTAGTATGACAGTTACCTCTCCCTCGAGGGGACTGAATGTGTATTTCCAGTGACTTCAGCAGAATCAGGCTCACGGCTCTCAGAATCACGTCGTCCTTCTGCGTCCCGCCGAGACTCACATCACAGTTCCCACCAAAGAAACTAGCTTGAGCTTTCACAGGGACGTCCTTCAGCCAGCCTGCAGTGACTTCCTGTAACACTCCACCTGCCGTGACCAGAACGTCCTCCGTCAGGTGGTGATCTTCAGCTGAAGCCCAGTCCTCCCCGGCTCTACACAGAAGACTTCTCTTCAGAAGCAGCAGCGCTCGTTTCTTCACCAAGTACTCCACGTCAGCTCTCACCACGTGAAGCAGCAGCGCTCGCGACTCAGCCAACGAGACTCTCTGAACTGAAGAACAGACTCCGAATCGGAGCCGGGCCGCGCTGAGCCCCTCCAGGAGGTCAAAGAACGCACACATGGTTGTAGAAAGCTTCACCGGTTCTCTTTGGGGAGGTTCCTGTGAGTCTGGAGTCAGAAGGTTGGTGTACAAGCAAGCGATGGAGGAACCCAATCCAGAAAGAAGCGTCGTTAAAACACCTACGGAGAAAACAAGCAGCTGGGATCAACACCTCACGTCCTCTGAATGAGGAGGCAAGGTCTGGTTGTTTAAATCCATGCTCGCTTTATGTCTTTATTATATATTAAACCCAGAGTCTCATCCCAGTTATGCATTTCTAAATCATTTTTATATTGCTTTAAAAATAACTACAATATTTTGTAATTAATTTGTTACTACAAACTGTTGTTTGACTGCCATTCGAATAACAATAATAAAAAACTGTTATTTATTATTATTATTATTAATATAAAAATATGATTAATAACAAAACAATAACTTCCAATATGAAAAATAATGACTTGATACATTATCATTATTATTAATACAACAATGATAATAATAATGTTACCTTATTCAGTTTATTCTTTCATGTTGGAGGGTACTGGTTTATTATTATTAAAACGATAATGTCCAACATGGAAAAATAGGGTTTAAAATGACTTAATAATAATAATAATATATCTTTTCAACATGCAAAAATTAGGTGGTATTATTATCATTATCACCTCATTTTTGCATGTTGAACAGTTTTATTATTATTATTATTATTATAAAAATGATAACGTCCAACATAGAAAAACAGGTTTTAAGGTGACTCAATAATTATTTGAGAATAATGTGATTTAATAAATATAATGACTCGCCTATTCTCAAACCATTATTTTTTATGTTGGAAGGTATTGTTTTATTTCTATTATTAATATTATTAGTGATAAAATGTTTGATAAACACATTATGCTGAACATACACACAGATATGGCAAGCCCTTTTAACATTTAAAACATTTTTCTGACTATCCATAAATATCATTTCGGATAGTCACAATTATAATTCGGATAGTCATAATTATAATTCGACTAGTCGTAATTGATTTGAAGATATCTCTAATTGAATTACGACTAGTCATAATCTTCCATTGACTTCCATTGAATAATATTTGCAGATATCTTCAAATACGATTCGCCTAGTCAAAATACAATTAGAGATATCTCCAAATGAGTTAGAGATATCTACAAATGAATTGCAGATATCTCTAATTGAATTAGAGATATCTTTAAAAAAATGCAATTAGAGATATCTGCAATTGTATTTTGACTAGTCAAATCATATTTAGAGATATCTTCAATTCATTTGTAGATATCTCTAACTCATTTGGAGATATCTCTAATTGTATTTTGACTAGGCGAATCGTATTTGAAGATATCTGCAAATATTATTCAATGGAAGTCAATGGAAGATTATATGGCAAGCCCTTTTAACATTTAAAACGTTTTTTGACTATCCATAAATATCATTTCGGATAGTCACAATTATAATTCGGATAGTCATAATTATAATTCGACTAGTCGTAATTGATTTGAAGATATCTACAATTATAATTGCACTAGTAAGAAATCGAATTAGAGATATCTCTAAATACTTTATGACTAGTCACAACTCATTTGAAGATATCTCTAATTGAATTAGAGATATCTTCAATAGCTCGTCATACATCCGCAAATATAATTAGAGATATCTCTAATTCAGTTTCGACTAGTCACAATTATAGTTGAAGATATCTGAATTGCAATTGCGCCTAGTCGTATTGCTGTTGTGTGAGGTCAGAATACATTTACTCAGCTCCTCCCCCCACACCAGAGCTTGAAAAAAAAACCAAAGAGGTCATTTTAAATGCAATAATTCAAATGTCTAAATTTATACTACTTATTTGAAATAGTGACAATTATCTGCACCTTGGTATTGTAGTACATTATAAAACAGTACACAATGATAACGTATTGAGTGTACATTCTAATTGTAATTCCAGTTTTTAAATGGATGCCACCTTATTGGGACAATAAAGCCCTCCTACCCTACCCAATATTTATTTTCAACTTTTAAATTATTTCCTTCATTTTTATTGAAAATAAATGCCTTTCCGATACCATTTGAGATTTGAAAATGGAGAAAAAATGTTAGGCCGATGGTGGATTAGAACTCGGGCTGACCGTGTCACAAAGCATGCACTGTAACCACTACACCACTGAAGCTGATGCTGGTTAGGCACCGTTTCTCAGTCTTGTCTATTGCAATCACACGATCACAATTATCATTTCCGAACTGGGATTGGTTAAAAAAATCTTTAAGGCGGGGCTCATTTGCATGCGCATTGGAGATATCTCTAAATGTGTTGTGACGTGTCAAAATGGTAATTGAAGATATCTCTAATTCAATTAGAGATATCTGCAATTATATTTGGAGATATCTCTAATTCAATTAGAGATATCTTCAATTCATTTGGAGATATCTCTAATTCAATTAGAGATATCTTCAAATGGGTTTCGACTAGTCGTAATACCAATTGAAGATATCTTCAAATGAGTTAGAGATATCTCTAAATGAATTAGAGATATCTTCAAATGAGTTAGAGATATCTGCAAATGAGTTAGAGATATCTCTAAATGAATTAGAGATATCTTCAAATGGGTTTCGACTAGTCGTAATACCAATTGAAGATATCTTCAAATGAGTTAGAGATATCTCTAAATGAATTAGAGATATCTTCAAATGAGTTAGAGATATCTGCAAATGAGTTAGAGATATCTCTAAATGAATTAGAGATATCTTCAAATGGGTTTCGACTAGTCGTAATACCAATTGAAGATATCTTCAAATGAGTTAGAGATATCTCTAAATGAATTAGAGATATCTTCAAATGAGTTAGAGATATCTGCAAATGAGTTAGAGATATCTTCAAATGTATTAGAGATATCTTTAAAAAAATGCAATTAGAGATATCTCTAATTGTATTTCGCCTAGTCAAATCATATTTAGAGATATCTGCAATTCATTTGTAGATATCTCTAACTCATTTGAAGATATCTCTAATTGAATTACGACTAGTCGAATTGTAATTGGAGATATCTCTAATTGTATTTTGACTAGGCGAATCGTATTTGAAGATATCTGCAAATATTTTTCAATGGAAGTCAATGGAAGATTATGACTAGTCGTAATTCAATTAGAGATATCTTCAAAGCAATTACGACTAGTCATAATTGAATTGTAGATATCTTCAAATCAATTACGACTAGTCGAATTATAATTATGACTATCCGAATTATAATTATGACTATCCGAATTATAATTATGACTATCCGAATTATAATTATGACTATCCGAAATTATATTTATGGATAGTCAGAAAAATGTTTTAAATGTTAAAAGGGCTTGCCATAAGATTATGACTAGTCGTAATTCAATTAGAGATATCTTCAAATCAATTACGACTAGTCGAATTATAATTATGACTATCCGAAATGATATTTATGGATAGTCAAAAAATATTTTAAATGTTAAAAGGGCTTGCCATACACAGATTTAACCTAGAAGCTACTCATCATTTCTAGTTTTTAAGTCATTGCATGTTCATTTAGGCTCAAATGTAAGTGAAAGTGATGATTGCTGAGAAGGGGGGGGGGGGGGGTGTTTACATTGTAATTACTCCATCTGTTCTACCAGTTTTACATATTCAGTCAATTATCCAAATCTCCTCCTGAGGTCCTGCCTCTCTCGCCTCCTCAGATCAAATCTTTTCTGTGTAACTCATTCAGAGAAGTAACAGAAGCACAATAAAGCAGGTCAGTCTGAATCATCTCTTCAGTACCTCTCTGATTCGGGCCGGTGTCTCCTCTCAGCACTGCTTTAATCACAGCGGTCAGGAACCACAGACAGGAGTCCAGTTCAGTGCTGGACACGGACTCCTCAAACACTTCAGCACACGCGTGTTTCCACATCCAGCTGCTGCCTCCCTGAAATCAACAGATACAGCCCTCAGTCAAGAGAGACATCACTAGATCCGGATGTCTACACGGCTCATAGCACATGCTGGGAGTTATACAGCACCGGTACTCACAGTGATGCACATGTCCTTGATGATATAGACCGACATGCACTTTGCAGATAAATGAGACACCAGCTTGTGTTGAGATCGGAGGAGAGAGACCTGCATCAAGACATCAAACATATTCCACTGACTAATATGAATATATAAATCAAATAACAAACAATGAGCATTACAGAAACTAAATTAAGCCCATTAATTATTAGGATTGTGACATTCATTATCCTTTAATTTAAATATTTTACTTTTTTGTGCAATATATAAACACTACCAGTCAAAAGGTTTTTAATAATAAATAAGTCTCTTCTGCTCACCAAGCCTTCATTTTTTTTATCCAAAATACAGAAAAAGCAGTAATATTGTGAAATATTTTTCCTATTTAAAATAACTGTCTTCTGTTGTAATATATTGTTAAATGTAATATATTTCTGAGATTAAAGCTGTATTTTCAGCATCATTTCTCCAGTCTTCAGAGTCACATGATCTTCAGAAATCACTCTAATACACTGATTTACTTTTCAAGAAAAATCATTATTATTATTATTATTATCATTAATATTTAAAACAGTCTATTTTGGTATATTTGTTTCAAGTTTATTTTATGAAGAAAGCATTTACCTGAAATAAAAAGCTTTTGTAACATTATACAATTATATGCCATTCAAAAGCTTGGACTCGGGAAAATTTAAAGCATTATATACTTGTTACTAAATTATGAAATTAATACTTTTTAGTTAGCAAGGATGCATTAATTTGATCAAAAGTGATGATAAAGACATTTATAATGTTACAAAATATTTCTATTTCAGATAAATGCTGTTCTTCTCAACTGTTTATTTATGAAAGAAACCTGAAACAATTATATTTAGCTGTTTTCAATATAATAATAATAATAATAATAATACATGTTTCTTGAGCAGCAGATCAGCATATTATAATGATTTCTGAAGATCATGTGACACTGAAGACTGGAGTAATGATGCAGAAAATACAGCTTTGATTTATGTTTTATTATTTGTTTTCAGGTTTATTTGACAGGGACAATGCACATCAATAATACATAAATGCACAATGCACTACTTTGCATCTGCAGTCCCTGGACTGATGGTAAAATTATCATCCTGAAAATATAAAACAATTAATCAAAACATAACAAATACATGTTTCAAAATACATCTAAGAATTGCACAAATCCTAAAAAAATGTACATCCATTTAAAAATGATACCATAACTAATACCAACAGATCAATACCAGCTCACTCAAACACATACATAGTCAACAGTCAAACAAAATAACCAATATATCACCAGAGGTGGAAAGAGTACAAAAATATTGTACTCAAGTAAAAGTACCATTACATTACTGAAATTTTACTTAAGTACAAGTAAAAGTACCAGTCTAAAAATCTACTCAAGTAAAAGTAAAAAGTAGCTCATTTAAAATTTACTCTGAGTAAAAAGTACTTAGTTACATTTTAACAATGAGAGGGAGGGAAAAATGGGATAGACCAAAGGTGTCAAACTCAGTACCTGGAGGACCACAGCCCTACACAGTGTAGATATTACCCTAATTAAACACATCTGATACAGCTAAACTAATCATTTAGGCTTATTTGAAAACTACATGGTGTGTGTATTGGAGCAGGGTTGGAACTAAACTCTTTAGTGCTGTGGCCCTCCAGGAACTGAGTTTGACACACCTGGGATAGGCCTATAAATCTCAAACTAGGTGTTTTTAATTAAATTAATCGGTTAATTAGAATAATAAGACATTTGGGCTGTTACCAGGCAAATTAAATCAGTATCAACAAAATGCATCTTTGCAATGCAGAGGAAACGCAGAAGCTTCATCTGAAGTGGCGTATATGTATTACACTGACATGAATGCATTTAGCCTGCAGCTACAAATACAGAAATAATGCTTTGATAAATAAGACATAAAATGTGACCCTGAACCAGAAAACCAATTTCCTAAATTGTGATTTATACATCATCTGAAAGCTGAATAAATAATATGTCCATTGATGTATGGTTTGTTATGATCGGACAATATTTGAAAATCTGGAATCTGAGTGTGCAAAAAAATCCAAATATTGAGAAAATCTCCTTTAAAGTTGTTCAAATTAAGCTCTTAGTTTTGATATATTTACAGTAGGAAATTTACTAAATACATTAATGGAACATGATCTTTACTTAATATGCTAATGATTTTTGGCATAAAATAAAAATGTATAATTTTAACCCATACAATATATTGTTGGCTATTGCTACAAATATACCCCAGTGACTTAAGACTGGTTTTGTGCTCCATGCCAGGGTCACAAATGTTAAATAGTCATTTGAAATTAAAAATAAATAAATCAAAAGATACTTTAAATGTTAAATTAGAACCACCAGCAGGTGTCAGTAAGTCACTGATAAGAGAGTCATTGCGATTGAACGGAATCATTTAAACGGTTAATTCAAGGAATGAAACACGTCATTGCTCAGAGTCAGAGACGCAAAACTGTGTATGGAATTACTTTTGTTGTCGAAATAGAGCAAAAACAGGCAATGTGTCTAAAACGTAAGTCTCTTAATTAACTTGTTTTTTTTAACTGTGTAAAAAGCAAAACTACAGGCCTATGTAATCATGGTGATTTTTTGAGAAAAACGGCATTCTTCATGTGATGTTGACTTACTATATTAAATTATATAAATATATACATTTTCTGCTTCTATATCTTCAATTTTGTGATCATTCTAAACGCATTTTAACAGACTGAATCACGCAGTGAAAGAAAGCAGTCCAGATGCACGCGGATTAGTCTAAACTAACGTTACTAGATTTCACGCACACTGTTTGGAGTGATTTGTTTGGTTTTTGGCAAAATACTGATAATGTCAAATCGCACATCGTTAAAACAACAATTACTATATTTTCGCAGACGATATTGCACACCCTGCACCACTGTCTTTTTGGCTCATTTGTGCAAAACCTTTTGCTAAACCGTAAAAGCTTCATTTTAACCACCAATGCAACGATGTAAGTATTTACCTTACGTTACCTCCACATGCTTGCGAAGGGCGATGTCGAGATGTTATAAGCTGCTAGTTCGGTCTCCCGAGGCAAACACAGCTAACACTGCATAATAGAGCATGAATATATGGCCAGGGGTTCACTTCATTTCCTTCGAGTTCAACTTCAGCAGAGTATGACGGGGTCTGGTTTTCAGCTGGGTCTGCACCATTAACGCCTGTCTTGTCCGTCTGCATCTTTCTTGTGATTTTAGCGCCAGTTTCTTCTTCTGCCCATTATTTGCTGCAGTTGTTTCCACGGAGCGATTTTTTTTTTACTCAGTAACGAATGAGTTTTAAAATGTAGCGAAGTACAATACTTCACACAAAATATACTTAAGTAAAAGTAAAAGTACAGATTAAAAATATTACTTAAAAAAGTACAAGTACACAAAAAAGCTACTCAATTACAGTAACGCGAGTAAATGTAATTCGTTACTTTCCACCTCTGTATATCACTAATCCATAATAGCAATACGCAGGCGAAGAATTTAATAATGTAGACAATAACAGTGGAGTGATCACAGAAATACATGACATTTTACAATATATTCCAACAGAAAGCAGTTATTTTAAATAGTACAAATATGTCACAATATCACTGTGTTTCCAGTATTGTGGATCAAATAAATGCAGGTTTGGTGAGCAGAAGATAATCTTTAAAAAACGTGAAAAATATTGCAGTCCAAAAACTTTTGATATGATAACTTTTATATAACTACTTTTGAAAAATTATTTAAATCAGAACAAATTGAAAGCAGCATGGATGTATATTTATTGATTGATTTATAAATAAGATTAAGTAAATATATAAATATTATATAATATAAAAAATGTAATGGATGTAATTATAAATACAAATAACATTGAGGTAATGATAATTTTGTGGAATAAATGTGCTTATTAGTCAAATAAATATTGTCACAATGGAATACAAATATTTAAAAAAAATCTAAAAACAGGCTTGCATTTTATTAATCAAAATATAATAGAATTAGTTTTAACCTACTAGTTTTTCCATCAGATCCATTTCTCCAAACAGCCTCCTCGTCACGTCTTCATAGAACACTGCGCCCTCGTGTGTCAGACTCTGCGCGGTCAGTGCTCTAATGATGCGCTCAGTGAGAGCGAGACACAAGCACGTGACCTCAGCGCGTGCTGTTTGACGAACACGTGATGAGATTCTGACGGCCAGCTCATCACTGCTCAGGCTGGGAGCAGATCCTGCACGTAACGCCACAAACACGTCTCGCAGATCCATGATGAGACACTGGGAAAATGAAGGGTCTTCAAACGAGTCCTGCTTAAATGAAAAGACATGTCGATCGATAAGTGGCTGTGCTTTGTTCCGTTATGATTGACAGGCAGGGAGCGTCTCTGATTGGCTGAACTTCCTGGCTCTCTTAAAGGTGTACAAACAAATTATATGCCTATTATATTCACAATTTTGACTTTGTACTTTTCTAAGACGTGCCAAATTCAGTTGGACTTAAACATATATCCTGAAATCTGTCCTGAATATGTTTACTTTAAATAATAAGCCGCAGTTTGTTATTATAGTTATGTTTATTATATTAAAAACACGAAATAATTAAATCATAATACAACACTAAACACATAATTACTGGTATAAAGTACTTATTTAGGATATTTTGTGAAATTCCATAAAAAAGACAAAAAATATTTGATGACAATATCTTCATTGCTTACATGATCTATGAGGCATTTCCAATTTTACCGATATCGTTTATAATTTTCCCGACATGTCACTTTATCACTGTCTCTGCAATTTATAAATAGAAAGTTCATAAATAGAAAAATAACCTCATATTTTGAGGTTTGACTAGAGATTGTTTCATGTATAGAATAGTGATTGAATCCAGTGACGTAACTTACGTGATGTGTAGAGAAACGCTGCGTTGAATCATCAGCACTGTAATGCAGAGCTTTATTTAAAAATCCTGTAAACTTTCTTCAACTTTGATACAAAATCCGCTTCGCTACAAACAAACACCTCCATCCATAAACCACATGTAGAGCTGTTTGCCATTATACAGCCACAATTGTCGCAAAATCCTGCCATTCGGCGTATGTTTTGCAGCGGTATGATGTAGCTATGACGTATTTGACAGCTGGAATCTGATTGGCTGTTGTGGTTTGAAGCCTTGGAGATGATGTTCATGGCTACCTGACTGTATTTGTACTCTGTATGTATATTACATGTATTTTATTTCACCGTCTCTCGAGTCTTTACTTTGTTAATTAGCAGATATCGTTAATATTATCCTCCAGCCGCAGGTTAAGAGAGTTTGAGTAACTTTAAAATCAGTGTTGTTGTGAAAATGCTCAATAAGCGCTGGCTAAATGCTAACTATGCTAATGCAGTAACAGTACATGTCACTCAGAGAGTTAGTCCAATTCTCCTTCAGTTTAATGATCAGTGTCAGGATTATCGTTTCAAACACTTACGCGATGTTAAAGTAAATGAGCTCGGTCTCTAAACAGAGCCGCTTTAGTGTTTGTTTTAGGCTGATTTTAGCAGCCACAGCAGGTTTAGCACACCAGCTAACAGATGCATTGTTCTCAGTGCAGCAGCTTCAAACCTTTTATTGAACACATGTGAGGCGATACAGTGTTTAAACGGCCGTTGGTGGTATCTATCACGTATGTTTGCGGACTTTTGCGTTGTTATAGGTAAATGTAAGTGTGCAAATGCAGTTTTTTAAGATGCTGAAAGACAATAACACAGTGAACTGATGGGTGACTGTTCATATTTACACCCAAACAGAGAGATGATCGATGTAACGTGACAGATACGTGTGTAAATCAGATAGGTGTCGCTGAATGTGATTATGCACGTAAACATGCATATATTATTAATGTTGTAATGTTCTGAAATAATGAATATGTGTATTAGGTTGATGATATTACTGTGCATGTCTAGAATGGAGATCTGAAGTGGATGTGAATATGGATGCAGAGTGCAAAGACTGTTTCAAAACTACAAGACATTAATGAACGGTAATTTTGGCTCCTGGCTGAGCTTTCTAATCATTTGTAGCTGTGTGGTTTCTGTCATTTCTGTAGTATATTAAATGTGTCGTTTAAGCTTGTTTATGGCTGGTTTGAGGGTTTTGGCTTCATACAATGCAGCTCACAATATCTCATGACTTTGCATGCACGATTATTGTTATTATTTTAACAGTGATGTGTGCAATTATTTTCTTTCAAACTGTTTTTCGCCTATATTAATGTTAAGCCTGTATATTTGTTTTATATTCGTATCTATAATGTAATCGTGTTAAAAATATAAAGAGAAAATCTGCAACAAATACATTTTGAAATATAGTATTTATAATAATAACTATAACAAATGTATTGTTTATAAGATTTTAAGAACATTAAACTCTTGTAACAAATAATATTTTGTCATTTTTTCTGTTAGTATTTTACCATCATTCACATTATTATTTAATTTATTTATTCAATTTTTACATTTCTGCTCATTTAATGCTGTGTCCAGTAGCCTAATTAACTCTCTCTCTCTCTATATATATATATATATATATATATATTTATAATTTTTTTAGATTTTACTATTTGATTGTTGGGTTTAAGATTTTATAAGTGAAAAGTTTTGCTGGGTAACACATTTAAATTAACAGTAGTTCCTAAATCTGTAATAATATTTAATGCATTTGTTTTTCTTTCTATCTTTTTAATGAAGCGATGTGTAGAGATCAAATTAACGAGGTGTAGATATTATAATCCAGATTGATTTCCCTGAATTATGTAAACATTGTGAATATGTCAGACTGATATGTTAATGTCTGGCTCCTTGTTTATTTGACTTCCTATTTATTTTATCAATGGTGTTTGGGATTAAAAAAAAGGTTTTGCATTTCCTATAAATGTGGTATGCATAGTTAATAATCCGTCCTTTGATTCAAAATGATGAGCTTGTGTATCCGTTGCCTTCACAGTGTCACGCGTGTGTGTTTGTCTGCAGGGACACAGGAGCGTCTGAGCCCCGTACTGCGAGATGTGACAGGATGCTGAACCATCACTGCAGAAGGAACCCAGAGTTACAGGAGGAGCTGCAGATCCAGGCGGCGGTGGCGGCCGGCGATGTCTACACCGTCCGCAAGATGCTGGAGCAGGGCTACTCGCCCAAGATCAGAGACGCCAACGGCTGGACGCTGCTGCACTTCTCTTCGGCGAAGGGAAAGGAGCGCTGCGTGCGTGTGTTCCTCGAACACGGAGGTAAAGGCTGGTTTGGGGCAGTGGCGAGATGTGCAGCCGTGGGTTAAAGAGTCAGTTGGTAATGACCAGCCTAGTTTGACGTTTACTATAAACTGTGGTTGGTTTGCTCAACGTGACTCTTAAATAACACTGCTGTTCTGATACGTTCATGTTTGGTGTAGTAAGGCATGCTAGACGATAGAGGACGCTATTAAACAGGCCTGCTTTTGTGCAAACATCTGCAGATATAATAATGATCCACAATCAACTGTTCAAGTGTGCACTGATTGAGATTCAGAATACATTTACTGTCATCAGAATAATCAATACCACGATATAGTGCTGCTTTGATTAAATATAGTAACATTATGCAAGTGTTTGCAAACTGTTCCTCCACTCAAATCAATTTTATCTTATGTATGCATATATGGCCAACTTAACATTATGTTAAGGCTGTCGTGATTTATCATGGTTATCATGATCATTGAAAGTATAAATATCTGTAATATTACTTAAATTATACCTTAATAATATAACTTTAAAACTCTGATTTTTCTGTTTATTTGTTTTTAATAAAAAAAATCAAATGTCATTCAATTTATTGTAGTCAATATAACTGTTTCAAGTTTCAAGTTCACATATAAATAATAAATTTCATGTATTTCAATCTATAATATATCTTCACAAGGGCAAATTCTGTTAAAATCCTTATTCATTAGTACAATTAATATTTCATCATACAAAAAATTGTAATCAGCAGTTAGTTATGTAAAGTATCGTAAGTCCATTTCTGTTCACTTCTTTTCTCTTTTTGGTTAATCCAACCTTCCTAATATAATAATGCATTATTGATTTGTATTATTTTGAAGTTAGTAATTTTTTTAATTTATTAAAAACAAGAATATAATTATGCATTTGCAATGCATTGATCCTTTCATATATTCACTTTAATATGTGAATTTAATATTTATGTAATATAAAATGTCCCGTGTCAGAGCGCTCACGTTACTGCAACAAAAAGTAGGACAAATAAAAGCACATTTCATGCCGTTTTTATATTTACTTATGTCATAATTATAGCAGACCTAATAAATATAAATATATAATTTTTACAACCTTTTTTCCTTGCCTGATAATCTTTAAGATACCTTCATTTCTATAGCGCTTCGTATAATACAGATCCTTTCATCTGTAATTAGGCTTTCGTTTGAATTGGTTCAGATGTGTCATGTGTCTGTCTCTCCAGCGGATCCCACAGTGAAGGATTTCATCGGAGGCTTCACCGCTCTGCATTACGCCGCCATGCACGGCCGCGCACGCATCGCCCGCCTCATGCTGGAGTCCGAGTACCGCAGCGACATCATCAACGCCAAGAGCAACGACGGCTGGACGCCTCTGCACGTGGCGGCCCACTACGGCCGCGACTCCTTCGTGCGTCTCCTCTTGGAGTTCAAAGCCGAGGTGGACCCGCTCAGTGACAAAGGTACCACGCCGCTCCAGCTGGCCATCATCCGCGAGCGCTCCAGCTGCGTGCGCATCCTGCTGGACCACAGCGCCAACATAGACATTCAGAACGGCTTCTTGCTGCGTTACGCCGTCATTAAGGGCAACCACTCGTACTGCCGCATGTTCCTGCAGCGCGGAGCGGACACTAACCTGGGCCGGCTGGAGGACGGCCAGACGCCGCTGCACCTGTCGGCCCTCAGAGACGATGTGCTGTGCGCACAGATGCTGTACACTTACGGAGCCGATACGAACACGAGGAACTACGAGGGCCAGACTCCCGTGGCTGTTTCCGTCAGCATGTCTGGCATCAGTCGGCCCTGTCTGGACTTCCTGCAGGAGGTCACAAGTAGGTTCACCTTCTCTTTAATGTTGATTTATGGTAAATGGTCATTTGGCACACAGATTAGGGAGGGTCACAGTATTTTATCTCTCATTGTTTAGCGCCACCAACAGTCCACATTTTCATGTACATTGTAGCTTGTATCTTAA
>QVTF01019477.1:42500-87084 GCA_003573665.1 Oxygymnocypris stewartii
AATGAAATGTTTTTTGCTGCTGTACCTATAAAACGTCGATGCAGATATGTGACCCTGGAGCACAAAAGCAGTCTTAAGTCGCTGGGGTATATTTGTAGCAATAGCCAAAAATACATCTTATCAATTTTTCTTTTATGCCAAAAATCATTAAGATATTCAGGAGAGATCGTGTTCCATGAAGATATTTAGTAAATTTCTTACCGTAAATATGAAAACTTATTTTGATTAGTAATATGCATTGCTAAGAACTTCATTTGGACAAATTTAAAGGTGTTTTTCTCAATTATTTGATTTCACTCTTTTTCCCCTTTTTGTGTGTTTTTAATTCCCCCATCATCCACTTATGTTTTTTGTGCCTGCCAGAAAGTCATTTTTCATGCTCCATCCATAAGTAACAGACTCTTTGGGACAGATTTATACATTTATTATTGCATACACAAATATTTTTTGTGCTTTTGTTTTTCCACACTAATATACACTTAAAATGTTGGTAAAGTTAAATAAAATCTCTCAGAAACAGTAGTTTCTCAAAGCCTTTTTTCCCTTTATCTGACCCTTTGAATTAAACCTCTAGTTTTTTGCAGCTGTACCTAAGTCTTTAAGACGTCTGTAATATAATATGCAATGAGTTATTTATGCAATATGTATAATAATAATGAATTTTATTTATGAGGTATTTTTTGACAATCCCAAAACACAACAGTACAAAAATTGCATAATGAAACATTGAAAATTCAGTACAGTAATATAAATATGAATTGATAATCAGCAATAACAATGAGCAGATTAATATATATATTAACTCTCGTTGTGTTCAGTCAGATTTGATTGACTCTGGTGTTTAACCCGACTCTCGTCGTGTTCAGTCAGATTTGATTGACTCTGGTGTTTAACCCGACTCTCGTTGTGTTCAGTCAGATTTGATTGACTCTGGTGTTTAACCCGACTCTCGTTGTGTTCAGTCAGATTTGATTGACTCTGGTGTTTAACCCGACTCTCGTTGTGTTCAGTCAGATTTGATTGACTCTGGTGTTTAACCCGACTCTCGTTGTGTTCAGTCAGATTTGATTGACTCTGGTGTTTAACCCGACTCTCGTTGTGTTCAGTCAGATTTGATTGACTCTGGTGTTTAACCCGACTCTCGTTGTGTTCAGTCAGATTTGATTGACTCTGGTGTTTAACCCGACTCTCGTTGTGTTCATTCAGATTTGATTGACTCTGGTGGTTAACCCGACTCTCGTCGTGTTCAGTCAGATTTGATTGACTCGGTGGTTTAACCCGACTCTCGTCGTGTTCAGTCAGATTTGATTGACTCTGGTGTTTAACCCGACTCTCGTCGTGTTCGATCAGATTTGATTGACTCTGGTGTTTAACCCGACTCTCGTCGTGTTCAGTCAGATTTGATTGACTCTCTGGTTGTTTAACCCGACTCTCGTCGGGTTCAGTCAGATTTGATGACTCTGGTGTTTAAACCCGACTCTCTTCGTGTTCAGTCAGATTTGATTGACTCTGGTGTTTAACCCGACTCTCGTCGTGTTCAGTCAGATTTGATTGACTCTGGTGTTTAACCCGACTCTCGTCGTGTTCAGTCAGATTTGATTGACTCTGGTGTTTAACAACCCGACTCTCGTCGTGTTCAGTCAGATTTGATTGACTCTGGTGTTTAACCCGACTCTCGTCGTGTTCAGTCAGATTTGATTGACTCTGGTGTTTAACCCGACTCTCTTCGTGTTCAGTCAGATTTGATTGACTCTGGTGTTTAACCCGACTCTCGTCGTGTTCAGTCAGATTTGATTGACTCTGGTGTTTAACCCGACTCTCGTCGTGTTCAGTCAGATTGATTGACTCTGGTGTTTAACCCGACGCCTCGTCGTGTTCAGTCAGATTTGATTGACTCTGGTGTTTAACCCGACTCTCGTCGTGTTCAGTCAGATTTGATTGACTCTGGTGTTTAACCCGACTCTCGTCGTGTTCAGTCAGATTTGATTGACTCTGGTGTTTAACCCGACTCTCTTCGTGTTCAGTCAGATTTGATTGACTCTGGTGTTTAACCCGACTCTCGTCGTGTTCAGTCAGATTTGATTGACTCTGGTGTTTAACCCGACTCGTCGTGTTCAGTCAGATTTGATTGACTCTGGTGTTTAACCCGACTCTCGTCGTGTTCAGTCAGATTTGATTGACTCTGGTGTTTAACCCGACTCTCGTCGTGTTCAGTCAGATTTGATTGACTCTGGTGTTTAACCCGACTCTCGTTGTGTTCAGTCAGATTTGATTGACTCTGGTGTTTAACCCGACTCTCGTTGTGTTCAGTCAGATTTGATTGACTCTGGTGTTTAACCCGACTCTCGTTGTGTTCAGTCAGATTTGATTGACTCTGGTGTTTAACCCGACTCTCGTTGTGTTCAGTCAGATTTGATTGACTCTGGTGTTTAACCTGACTCTCGTTGTGTTTCAGGGCAGCCCAGGACGCTGCAGGATCTGTGCAGGATAAAGATCCGGCAGTGCATCGGCCTGCAGAGCCTGAAGCGTCTGGAAGATCTGCCCATTGCCAAGGTCATGAAGGACTACCTAAAACACAAGTTCGACAGCGTTTGACAGCAGCCGACCAACTTGTTCCCGTAAGACTCTATGCAAACTCTCTCTTGATTTCTACTCAACCTCTGGAGCAGGTGCAGCGTTTTGTACAAGCGGAGTGAAAGAACGACTGGATCGGGAGCACAGTAATGGCCACGTTGATTCGGTTACTGAAGGGGTCGACCCGTGAGAGAAGAAAAATACAGACGTTTGATTTGTACCAAATATCTTTTTCTTGCTCTTAAATCAACAAGGCCTTTGTAAGTATTAGACTTTTTTCTATCGGCTACATTCTCAGACAAGGAAAAGATAAGAGCTAAGCTATCCAGAGAAATTGGCAAATGTTCAGGTCACCCTCATAAAAAAATGCATGTGCTGTTGTCATTATTGCTGTGAAGAAATCATATTCAACCAGGATTATTTTATGCATTAAGTTAATGGAATCCAATTAGTTCGTGTTTAAAAACAAATTGTACTAAAAAAAACAACAGGCTCTGTTTTTCTCTGCAAACATTCTGTTTTTTCTGAGAATTTATTTAATTGATTTTTTTTTAAACTAATTGTTCGAGATTCAGTATCAGAGGTGCTTGGCTTTAGTTTGCATTGAAAGCTAAAGAACAAAATGACTACATGGGTGAACATGTATTACGTGCATAAATCATTAACAAACTTTATGTAAATAATTGTGTCATATGTACAGCAGATATTTTTAGACTATTTAAGCCACATGCTTGTGTTTTGGGGGGTCTGGTTCTGAGTTTTCCGTGTGACCTGTCAAGGGCTTTGATATGGAAATGTCCAGATCTGTAATTAAATTGAATATTAATGATGCTTAATTGGAATTGGCCATCATTTTCTTCTTATTGTGCACATGAAAAATCTCTTACATTTTTGCAATCAGTAACTTAATATTCTCATGATTTTTAAATGATTTGAAATGCACTTAAATGTTTAGTTTTTTCCCCTACAACATATAAGCATTAATCGAAAGGTCTGGATAGCACTAACTTAGTTCAGTTCATTTGGCACTTCTTTGCATGTTTTAGTCAGATCACATCTTTATTTTAGATCTAAAATCTCAATCAAGGTGAGAGAGACTCTCGCTTACTGTTCCTCTATTTTCTCCAAACCGGTTTGAACCCTAGCTGCCTTTCCTTCAGTCCGTGACGCAGTCCAGCGACAGCATTTCACCTCATCATGAACACACTTCAAGTGCATTACAGTGACCTGCCACAGCATGGAAATGAGTTCAGTTAGGAGCGTTTGTTGAGACTGAAAGCATCTGGGGATGACTTCTTGCTACCATAATGTATTCAGACTGATGTGAGAGCGAGGGAACGTTATTTGGGATTTGTCTTCCACAACTACTGAATGTATATAGTCTGCTGTTTCACATGTACATGTGTGTGAATAAATGGATCTCATAATGTCCCCGTTTGTTATTGCTGTACTTTGAAGCAGTAATTGCGCCATGCTCATTGATTTACATATATTTTTCTAGTTTGATGACTTCCTAATAAAACGTCTGAGAAATATGCAGATTTCACTGAATTAATCGATCGTTTGATAACTGTATTTTCTTCTAGGTTTTGCAGTCATTGATTTTTACTCAAGTACAGTCAGCCTTAAAAACACTGTTTAATAACCACTGGTGGTTTATTCATTTAGCATTTGTTATTGATACATCAGTCACTTGATCATTAAAATGAAATAGCTTGTTTTGATTAGGGTTCCCAGTTTTAATATAATTGTGTTTTCTTAGCCTGGAAATGAATGCAGTTTTTTTTACAAAGTCCTGTAAATGTATCTAGCAATCATAAATGTTGATGCCGAGTTTTTAAAACCCTTCTCCAGCAATCCCAAAGGATACTGCACCGATGGTAAAGTGAAGCAAGCCTGTGTGATGCATGGCTTCAGGTTTTGCCGTGATCTCAGGCTCATATCTCACTGTTTCGCCTCCCAAACCAAAGCTCTGGCGCCGCTTGAGAGGAAAGCTCATCCGTGCCGTGTTATCTCAGTACAGCTACAGGCAACTTCAATGACAATGCCTGGCAGCGTATTGCAGCTTCTTCCAGAGATCCCAATGTATTGTTTGCTCGAGAACGGCTGGCATTTTGTTGGAAAGCGATCTCTCAATCTCTCTCTCTTTCCCAGGTGTGCTGTTCTTAAAGAAAAGGGTTTCTGCTTTCCTGCTTCTCTTGAGCTGAGCCCGTGCCAGAACTCAGCAGTGACCTAAGAACGCAGGCATATATTTGCACATTCCTACCATAAAAACACGGGCCGCTATCATTTATCGAATCACAGGTAACATTACACAATAAAACAATGGCATCTCTCTGTAGGCCGTGTTTGCTTGCAGACATGCAGAACAATGCTGCTATTGTTGGATGGATGGTGTCCTCGGCCGTGCTGGATACAGCTCTTCCTTGAGCCGGGCTGCAGCTTTAGGGAAACTCCCTGTCTGTGGGCACATATCTGTGCGGAAGAGGACAGATCCATTTGCATGCGTGGGCCGTCTGGACCTGACGAGCGGTAGCAGACAGGAGGCCACACAAGGAAACATGCAAAGCACCCTCAACAGGGCGTTATGTGTCTTAAATCACAGGAAGATCGAGGCGATTACTCTAAAGGCCATCAGGCTTTTTTGCTAATGTTGACATCACTATTATATTGTTCATATTTAGGGTTAGTGATCTGAGCATGAAACTTTGTGTCCAAGCATCACAGAAAATGTATTGATATAACTGCTTTAATTACTGTATAATAAATAAAATAATTTGCAATCAGCCTGTTCAAAGTGTGTGTGTGTGAGAGAGAGAGAGAGTGTGTGTGTGTGTGTGTGTGTGTGTGAGAGAGAGAGAGTGTGTGTGTGTGTGTGTGTGTGTGTGTGTGAGAGAGAGAGAGTGTTTGTGTGAGAGAGAGTGTGTGTGTGTGTGTGTGAGAGAGAGAGAGTGTGTTTGTGTGTGTGAGAGAGAGAGAGAGAATGTGTGTGTGTGTGTGTGTGAGAGAGAGAGAGAGAGAGAGAGAGACCCTAGACCACAAAGCCAGTCATAAGGGTCAGTTTTTTTTTTTAAACGGACATTTATACATCATCTGAAAGCTGAATAAATACGCTTTCCATTGATAGGACAATATTTGGCTTTGATACAACTATGAAATCTGGAACTTGAAGGTGGGAAAAAAATCTAAATATAGAGAAAACCGCCTTTAAATTAGTCCAAATTAAGTTCTTAGCAATGCATATTACTAATCAGAAAGTAAGTTTTGACATATTTACGGTAAGGAATGTATTAAATATCTTAATGGAACATAATCATTAGCCTACTTCAGTAATATCCTAATAATTTTGGCATAAAATAAAAATCAATAATTTTGACCCAATCAATGTAGGACTATTTGTTGGCTATTGCTACGAATATACCCGTGCTACTGTGGTCCAGGGTCACACACACACACAAAAAGTTTGTACGTCTATTTGTCTCGGTGTCTCTTGCTGTCACACACTCAGGGGATTGCTATCGGCTCTCGCGGCAGTCCAGCGCCGGTATGTGCCACACACCGCTGGGTCACGCTTCCGTAACGGCGCGCGGAAGCACAAAGGCGTTTTTTCTCCTCCACTCGCCTGTTCCGGTACCGTTTTTTTTTTTAATCAGGTCTTCATTTAGCTGGTGAAAGCCCAGACTGGGGCTCATGCGGGACGTGGCGGTGCAGAACGGAGTGAAAGGCCAGAAGAGAGTCGCTCCCTCCCTCTGGACCGCGGGAATAAAAGCCCGCGTCGCGACCGGAGAGCTCGAGACTGTCGGTCTTTGTGCTCTCGCACCGGTGTAATGTAAAGCCCCTCATTTTAAGAGCAGCTACAGGTGCATCGGGGAAATGAGACTAGAAGGTCGTCTCGTCTCTCATTAAACACAAGGGAGGGGGGGGGGGGGGTTAGCAGATGTGTAGTTTAATAACAGACGCAATGCGCGGGAATCGACTGGAATGAGATTAAATGAAAAACATTACAGTCACACTCGACTGTTTTGAAGACCTTTTGTCCTAAAGGCCTCGTGTAAAATGATTAAAATGTGTTTTTCTGACAAATATAAACGTTGCAAAACGTTTGAAAAAATAATTGCAAAATAACGTTGCAAAAATAATAAAAGATTAAATCCACAACGCTTCATTTTTTTAACTGAACGAGTGAGCTAAGATGAAAGTAGATAAACATTTAATATCTGACACCTGGAATTAAATATTAAACGACTAACAGTAACCCAGCTAACAAAATATGCTCTAAGAACGTTTTGCTAAAGTTTCAGTTATGAAAGCGTTATTTCTGAATGTTCTCTGAACGTTGAAAAGTCAATTGTTTTCATGGTTATGCAAATGTTAAAGGGACGTTCCATATTCGGCCTATCGTTTAGAATACATTGTGAGAATGTTACTTTTGAATGTTTTTGGAACTTTCATATAGTCCTTTTTCTTATGTTCTCTGAACATGGTTCATGGGATGTTTTTTTTCTTCTCTCTATAAAGTCATTACTTAGCTAATAAAATATGTTCTAAGATTATTTTGGTAACATTCCCATGTTATTTCTTAATGTTTTCTGAACGTTAAAAACGTACATTTAAATACAATTAAAAAAACTTGGTTATGTGAATGCTAAGGGAACATTGCATCTTATCATTTTAAAGTAGTAAGATTTAATCACAAAATCAGGATCAACCCTGAGTTGACAGAGAAAGTTTATATCAAGCTTTGTGAGCACGCTGAACCTGATCTAAACCAGGCTGGATATTATTATGTCATCTCTGAAACTGAGAGTTTGTTCATCTAGCGTCACAGATAACATTGAACGAATGTTCTATTAATGTTACTGAAGGATGTTTGTTCCTAACTTTGGAGAACCTTCCCAGAACATTAGCCAAAGTTCTGAGATCATTCCCTGTTAACTGGGAATATCATGTGATGCAGACTACTTGACTTAGTCTAATTTTGCTGTTTTGAATTAAAATATGTAGGATGACTCATGTACATGATTCATGTATTTCATAACTGAATGTGACGAGACAAGAAACATTTAGCCATTTCACATTTTCAACATATTAAGCATAGATTTAGAGCTTCAATAAGGCTTTTGTTGTCCGTTTAAAATGCAGACTCTTTTAATTCTGTGTAGAATGATCGTGGTTTCTTAATTTTGGGTTCAGGAGACATGCAAGGTTGATTTAAAGAGCCTTGTCCCATTATAATAGTACTGGCTCTTTGATCCAGTGGAAACCCCCACAGTGAAATATAAGCTAGCAGGAAGTATGGGGGGGGCGGGGGAATTAAACATTACATATGAAGTATGAACATATGTCATACAGATGACAATGATGAGTCACAATCAGAAGTCGCACTGATGATCCAACATGCCATTGAGAACGTGAACACTTGGCTGAGCATCATTCGCTCAAACGCTGCTGTCTTTGATTGCCTCTGATATTGTTTCGTCTCCCGATGCTCGTATGAGTGACTCATGATGATACAGAGTTTAGACATGGAGTCTGTGAACAACACTGTTAGTGCTTGTTTTCATGCTAACTAGTCTGGTGCTCTTTTTGCATAATGCCGCTAGTGATTGTGTCTCTGATATCAGTAGATAAGAGATGCACTCATTATATACTATCTTCTAAGCCACTTTTTGTAATGTCCATTCAGTGCTTTCTGAAGCTCTGCTGTATCAGATTGACTCCCAATGAACGTTTGTACTGATCAGATGGTCTAAGCTGGTTTAAGCTGGTCTCAGTGATTAAACAAGTGCACCAAACCCCTATAAAACTATCAAAACAGACCAGCTTTGGCAGACCTGGGAGTTCACCCCTCTGGCTGGTCTAAGCACCCTCTCTCCTGAATGGGGGGGGGGGGGGGGGGGGTAATGTATGACTCATGTGGAGTTTGTACAGTTTGTATTTATTTTAGTGCTGTCAGTAAAATGTTAATTTAGAGTGATTCATTCTAAAGAAAACAATGTTTTAAAGAATGATGTAATTATTCATGACAACTGGACTGTCCTCCCAAGCCTGAAGAACCTCGGGCATGTTTTGGGGAAATGAACCGCACAGTCAAAGATGTATTTTCAGTGATATGAAACAAACTGTACATTGTCTTCTAAAGCCACTCTGTGTAATGTCCATTTAGTGTTTTCTGTAGATCAGATGATAAGAAGACCAAGGGATTGAAAACTGTGATCAGATTGTTCAGCTTGGATTGTAAATCACTTTGGTTACAATCGTCTGCTAAATGCATTTTGATTAATCGGTATATCATGTTATTAAGTTGATTGATTTTAAATCAAATTATTGAATATTTTAATATAACTAATTATTTGAATCCTTTTTGATTGGCTTTTATTTGCCGTTTTTTGAGGGGAGATGTTGATATCGGATTCATTTGAATTAATTAGTCAGCATATCATGTAATCATTAGATTTTAAATCAAATTATTATGACTATTTCTCATAAGATAAACTCTTTATTATATTTTTAATCATCTTTACTGGTGTTTTTTCATGTGCCACAATAATGTTATGCCTTTTAATATATTAAGTTTAGGGGCTTTTGTGGAATCTTGACATTTTTTATTCATTTTTATTTAATTTATATATTTAAATATAAATATTCATCTGATAATGATATAAAGCATTTTGGGGGGCCTTTGTGGGGAAATCCTGATATGTGATTTTGATTTTGTTTAATTAATTAATTAATTAATCAGCATATCAGGTAATGCATTTAATTAAAAATGGTACAATTTTATTTTTTTATGAAATAAAATGTTTTATTCTTATTATATTTTTTAATCCGCTTCAGTTTCAGCATAAATATAGAATGTTCAGTCTAAACAAAAATCCCAAAACATTCATATTTGCCATGCTGACTGCAGTTTCCAAATGCCAATAGCTTGGCCAACAGTGACGCAGTGCCTCAGTCAAGGTTCAAGGTTTCTTTATTCGTCACATAATAAATTAAACAGGGTATAATCAGAAGTGAAATGTAAAAAAATCACCGATTTGTCATCACCGATGAGCTCGCGCTGATGCCTCATAACAGATGAGCTCGCGCTGAGATGCCTCATCACCGATGAGCTCGCGCTGAGATTGGAAGCGGGTTATCTGCTGGTAGCACACACAGGCGGAGAGAGCAGAACGGCACGTGACAGCTGTGGTGTAATGGTGTATGTCAGAACTCGCAGGCCTCTCGTTTAGCGTTTCACTCATCAAGGTTAACGTGCTCCTCAGCGCATGTGTTTCAGTTTAAGGGCTTCCATTCTTAAACCTGACTCTGTCACTTATGCGCCAGACATTAAAAGCATTTGCTTTGCAAATGATCATGATTTCCCATTGGACCGCGTCCCATGTGGAGCCCCGGCGAAGGTTTCCCATGAGCTGGCGTGCCATTGCGCTTAAGCCAAACCTCTTGTTTTCTCGTCTTCGGCGAACACCGGTTTGTTTTGTCCCGCTGGACGTGCTGACAAAATATCAAGTGACACCATAATTGAATCAGTATTCAATAAATAGCTGGAGTTCTCTCTCAGTCAGACACAGAGAGAACGGGGTTCGGGGCAGATCCAGAGAGCAGCGAGCCGGGTTAGGCGCTCGTGCAGAGAGCCCCAGCTCAACACTCAACACACGGCGCTCGTGCAGAGAGCTCCAGCTCAACACAACACTGCGTTCTGGATGGAGAGCTGCTTCGGGTTTCCCACACGTTCAGAGAAAAGGCCGTCCAAAAGAGGTCCGGTGGGGTTTCTGTTGGAGAGCAGCAGAGCAATAATTGGGTCAGATAAAAACGCAAACGCACAAGTGTTTCATCATTTTCATCGCCCTTGATTCCAGAAATATTTCCCCATTCATTTTATCTACAGGCTTTTTGTGAAATCTTGCACCAATCACGACATTACAAACATTTATTTAGAGTCAAAAAACTGTAATGAGGCATCCCATGAAGCATTGCGAATGATGACATCGAATCTAAAACAATGCTACAATTGACTTATTATATAAAACACAATGCATTTGAAGGTTATTGCAAAAGTGTATTCCGTTTAATGAGATTAGAACGTAGCTTATTCAGAGAATCCACTGTTGCCGTGGAAACCTTGGAACTCTAGAACTCTAAAGTAAACATGAAACAAAATCGAGTTCTTATTATGCATTCCATGGTTTCCATGGTAACAGCGGATCCTCTGATTGGTGGATCTGATTTAAAGCTACAGTTTTTCACTGAGAATTTGACTTTATTACTTTATTTATTTAATATGACATTGACATTTCACTGACATGTTCTCGTTTCTACAGAAGCAGATCTCATCCCTAAACAAGCTCAGAGTTCATGGAAGGTCTGTCATAAAGTTCAATTCATTGCTGTTAAAAATAAATGGTGCATTCTTATATATATACAGCCAGTTGTCAAAAATCAAATTTAATCAATAATATTGATTAAAACACACATGCAAAAATTGTTTGGACTAGTCCCTCGTTTTCCTTTAAAAAGTAAGTGCGTGAGAAGTGAATGGGACTCAATTTTGGAGAACTGTCATATTTTAATTCTGGTAAAATGTTGTATTATTAATTATTTTATATAATTAGCCAAATATTTGAGCTGTCTTATTTTGTGACTTGTGAGCTGTAATTTTGTTTTTGAAAGGAAAAAAAATCCAAATTTTTTGTGTCAATATTTAATTCAGTATTTACTCAAAAACTGAGTACAAAACCTGTACTGATTAATAGTGAACAAGTTCATAAAAAAGATCGAGTCAAAAGAAAACATATGGTGGTAATTAACATTGCGCAATATAATCGGTACACAATCAACATTGTAAGTGCTGTGGATTGAGTTTCACTCGTACTGAATCCTGATTTAATGCACAAATTAGCATTATTATGTAAAACAAGTGTTGATTAATTCACATGATTACATAATGATGCTTCTTCAGTGACCTGTAGCATGATGCTAGCTCAAACATGTTTATATCTTCTATTAATAGCATAAATTGAAAGCTGCGGTCTGAAGCTGGAGATGATGTACTGTAGCTCGACCACAGAGTGAATCGCCTGCGTGTCTTATTAAAAAACCTCAAACTGAGCTTGGGTTTCATCAGCCATAACCGCAGTCCTTTCAGTGTTTATTTCCTACTCTTTAATAAAGTTTCATCTGTCAGATGCCTGTTCCTTTCGCTTGGGGGAATAATAAGTCCTCGTCGCCACAAATGCATTCACACGCTTCCGTCGCAGAACAATAGCTAACATTGACGTCGTGGCCGAGGCCAGAAGTGAGATGTAAACAGTGTTCGGTCATTCAATCTTCTACATTAGAACAGTGCTTTTGACAAGGAGCCCTGCATGTAGTCACAATGCGGCTCAGTTCCCCGGCTCCCCCGCGACACATTATCTAGCGGGCCGCGTTACAGCACAGCAGCCGTCGCTCTGATGACCAAACCACAGATCAGACTGAAACGACGATCGCTGCTGGTTCGTATGACTGGATAAAATATGACTTATCTTTATCTAAAGGAGGAATGATGCAGAATCTGTCAAAAAGGAAACAGAGTCAATGAGCCTGACCTCTTGACCTCTAGAGTCAAGTCTATGGTTTGGGACAGAGTTATTTTAGCAGTATGTATGTACTATTAAAGTTTTTATTAATATTTTAAACTAGCTTTTATTTTTATATTTTCAGTTGTTTTGATGTCAATGTAAATATTCTCTTGTCATTTTTAGTAGTTGTTTTTTAATATTACTGTTTAGTTGATTTATTAGTTGAGTATATTGTTTAAAAATGTAATATTAAAATATTATTATTAAAATTTGTAAAAAATATTTTTCTATTTACTTTTATTTAATTGTTAGTTTTTATTCCAATAAAACTAATTATATAGTTTTAAACATTGGTTTGGATTTTTGTCATTTTAATTTACATTTAAAAAATAAAGTGCAATAATATTTTATATTATTTTTATTTCAGTTTTATTTCAATTAAAAAAATGTGTTTGTTGTTAAGTTAATTGAAAAAAAACATTGGTTGGAAATTAAACTTTAAATTTGTAATTTGAATTGGAAGGAATTTTATTTTCATGATGTTTGGTTCTAATTAATAATTGTTGAATACTTGCAATCCTATAGTTAGAGTAGGACCACTTATACTTCATATTTCAGGAATTAGAATCATAACCAGAATTGTTAAGTTCCTTATGATTCCCGTTCCTGTGCTAGAGATATGCTGTCGTTTGGTTGCCATGTCTCTTGACTTTACTGACCGTGTCATCTTTGCCTGAACAAAGCTGCTACTTTGGGTGTCAGGAAAGACATGAAGACATGAATTGGAGAATGTCTGGAAGACTGTAATGAGTCCACTGAAGGCGAGCGTAGTGAGAACCCAAGTGCAGTTTATTTACAAGGTGATCCAAATATCCAAACAGACTCCAAACAAAGACAGACTTGACTTGACACAGACTTGACAGGAGACAGACTTGGTATGGCATGAACGGACTAGATTCACCAACAGCAGGTAACAACATTAATACACGACCAGGAACAAGACAAGACATGGCTACTTATAACAGAGTGGGTCACATTTACATTACATTTTGTCATTTTGCAGACGCTTTTATCCAAAGCGACTTACAATTGGGGAATACATAAAGCGATTAATCTTGAAGAGGCAAAGACAGAGGAAGTGCCAATAACACCAAGTCTCAGGCATTGTTCAAATTAGTACAAGCTAGCAAGGGAAGGAGAGAAAGATAAAGAGAAAGATGAAGATATAGAAAAAGGGAAGGATATTTTTTTTATTATTATTATGATGAAGTCAAGTAGTGTTGAAAGAGATGAGTTGTCAGTTATTGCTTGAAGATTGACAGGGATCCAGCAGATAGGGGGGGGGGGGGGGGAAGATCATTCCAGCAGCCAGGAACGGTGAACGAGAATGTTCTGGAGAGTGATTTTGAGCCTCTCTGTGATGGCACCACGAGGCGTCGCTCACTAGCAGATCTCAGACTTCTGGAGGGGATGTAGATTAGTAATAGTGAGTGGAAGTAGGAGGGGCTTCTGGAGAGGATGTAGATTCGTAATAGTGAGTGGAAGGAGGAGGGGCTTCTGGAGGGGATGTAGATTCGTAATAGTGAGTGGAAGTAGGAGGGGCTTCTGGAGGGGATGTAGATTCGTAATAGTGAGTGGAAGTAGCTGGGGCTTCTGGAGGGGATGTAGATTCGTAATAGTGAGTGGAAGTAGGAGGGGCTTCTGGAGGGGATGTAGATTCGTAATAGTGAGTGGAAGTAGGAGGGGCTTCTGGAGGGGATGTAGATTCGTAATAGTGAGTGGAAGTAGGAGGGGCTTCTGGAGGGGATGTAGATTCGTAATAGTGAGTGGAAGTAGGAGGGGCTTCTGGAGGGGATGTAGATTCGTAATAGTGAGTGGAAGTAGGAGGGGCTTCTGGAGGGGATGTAGATTCGTAATAGTGAGTGGAAGTAGGAGGGGCTTCTGGAGGGGATGTAGATTCGTAATAGTGAGTGGAAGTAGGAGGGGCTTCTGGAGGGGATGTAGATTCGTAATAGTGAGTGGAAGTAGGAGGGGCTTCTGGAGGGGATGTAGATTCGTAATAGTGAGTGGAAGTAGGAGGGGCTTCTGGAGGGGATGTAGATTCGTAATAGTGAGTGGAAGTAGGCGGGGCTTCTGGAGGGGATGCAGATTCGTAATAGTGAGTGGAAGTAGGTGGGGCTTCAGGAGGGATGTAGATTCGTAATAGTGAGTGGAAGTAGGTGGGGCTTCTGTAGAGGATGTAGATTCTTAATAGTGAGTGGAAGTAGGAGGGGCTTCTGGAGGGGATGTAGATTCGTAATAGTGAGTGGAAGTAGGCGGGGCTTCTGGAGGGGATGCAGATTCGTAATAGTGAGTGGAAGTAGGTGGGGCTTCAGGAGGGATGTAGATTCGTAATAGTGAGTGGAAGTAGGTGGGGCTTCTGTAGAGGATGTAGATTCTTAATAGTGAGTGGAAGTAGCTAGGGCTTCTGGAGGGGATGTAGATTCGTAATAGTGAGTGGAAGTAGGTGGGGCTTCTGGAGGGGATGTAGATTCGTAATAGTGAGTGGAAGTAGGTGGGCCTTTTGGAGGGGATGTAGATTTGTAATAGTGAGTGGAAGTAGGAGGGGCTTCTGGAGGGGATGTAGATTCGTAATAGTGAGTGGAAGTAGGCGGGGCTTCTGGAGGGGATGTAGATTCGTAATAGTGAGTGGAAGTAGGAGGGGCTTCTGGAGGGGATGTAGATTCGTAATAGTGAGTGGAAGTAGGAGGGGCTTCTGGAGGGATGTAGATTCGTAATAGTGAGTGGAAGTAGGAGGGGCTTCTGGAGGGGATGTAGATTCGTAATAGTGAGTGGAAGTAGGTGGGGCTTCTGGAGGGGATGTAGATTCGTAATAGTGAGTGGAAGTAGGAGGGGCTTCTGGAGGGGATGTAGATTCGTAATAGTGAGTGGAAGTAGGTGGGGCTTCTGGAGGGGATGTAGATTTGTAATAGTGAGTGGAAGTAGGAGGGGCTTCTGGAGGGGATGTAGATTCGTAATAGTGAGTGGAAGTAGGCGGGGCTTCTGGAGGGGATGTAGATTCGTAATAGTGAGTGGAAGTAGGAGGGTGCTGAGCCGGTGGTTGTTCTATATGCAAGCATCAGTGTCTTGAACTTGATGCGAGCTGCAACTGGTAGCCAGTGCAGGGAGATAAAGAGAGGTGTAACATGTGCTCTTTTGGGCTCGTTGAAGACCAGTCGTGCCGCTGCATTCTGAATCATTTGTAGAGGTTTGATTGTGGGTCATATGACATGAACAAACCAATCAGAACATGACACATTGAACAAGGGAACCAATAGCATGAAGACATGAGGGAAAGGGAAGCAAGACACAAACGAGAACCATGACTAACTTCAAAATAAAAGACATGAAAAACAAGAACATGAAACAGAACCCAACACAGACCTTACAAAGACTTGAGTAATGGCTGTTGAAAATTCAGCTTTACATCAAATAAATAAATTGACAATTGAATATACTTTCAAAGTTATACAAAATTATTACATTTCACTTCTAATTATACCCTGTATAACTTATTATGTGACAAATAAAGAAACCTTGAACCTTGAATAATAATGTATTTTTATTTACTGTATTTACAATTTACTGTATGATCAAATGGAAGTAGCCTTAGTGAGCACAGAAGACTTATTACTATTTTTTTTTAATCTTATTGACTCCAAAATGTAGGTACTATATACAAAATAATAGAAATGTAGATATTTAATATTTCATCTTTAAAATAAAGTATCACAATAGCAATTAAATGTTGCAATTTTTCATAATCTCCTTTGCTGCCACATTGTAGTAGTGAAAAGAAAAAAAAAGTGAGAGAGAAACTAATGGTGCAATTTCACAAAACTGTCCACAAGCAGGTAATTTCATCAAGTATGAAACGCGAGCCCAACCGGAGAAAGCCAGCGATGACAGATGCTATATCTAAGGTTCTTTTGTGGGACAACTTTCCTCAATAAGCTTGCAAATTGCTCTGATCTTAAACACAAAGCGCTCTCTCACTCGAGCAGCGATGGAGCAAACTTGCTGCAGGAGAGGAGAGGAGAGTCCGAGTCGACTACAAAGAGCAGACGTGACAGCAGCACAGGGAGCCAAAGAAGCCCGTCAAAGCCTGGGAGTAGATCCGGAATCCTGAAATCACTCTTAAAAATAAAGGTGCTTCAAAGATTCCTCACAGCGATACCCTAGAAGATGGTTCCACAAAGAACCATTCAGTCAAAGGTTCTTTAAAGAACCATCTCTTTCTTACCTTTTTATAACTGAGTCGTCCCCAGCTAGGTAACTTATGATATACACTCACTGGCCACTTTATTAGGTACACCTTGCTAGTACCGGGTTGGACCCACTTTTGTCTTCAGAACTGTCTTAATTCTTCGTGGCATAGATTCAACAAGGTGTTGGAAACATTTCTCAGAGATGTTGGTCCCTATTGAAACGATAGCATCACGCAGTTGCTGCAGATTTGTTGGCTGCTCATCCATGATGTGAATCTCCCGTTCCACCACATCCCAAAACTGCTCTATTGGATTGAGATCTGGTGACTGTGGAGGCCGTTTGAGTAAAGTGAACTCATTGTCATGTTCAAGAAACCAGTCTGAGATGATTTGAGCTTTGTGACATGATGCATTATCCTGCTGGAAGTACATCAGAAGATGGTACACTGTAGTCATAAAGGGATGGACATGGTCAGCAACAACACTCAGATAGGCTGTAGCGTTTAAACGATGCTCAATTGGTACGAAGGGGCCCAAAGTGTGCCAAGAAAATATCCCCCACACCATTACACCACCACCAGCAGCCTGAACCATTGAGACAAGTCAGGATGGATCCATGCTTTCATGTTCTTTACGCCAAATTCTGACCCTACCATCTGAATGTTGCAGCAGAAATCGAGACTCATCAGACCAGGCAACGTTTTTAGTGGTGTATTACTTGTGGATTTTTGAAATATTTGTATCAGCTGTTTGGACTCTCATTCTGACGGCACCCATTCACTGCAGAGGATCCATTGGTGAGCAAGTGATGTAATCCTACACTTCTTCAAATCTGTTCTGATGAAGAAACAAACTCATCTACATCTTAGATGGTCTGAGAGTGAGTACTTTTTCAGCAAATCTTTAGTTTTGAGGTGAACTGTTCCTTTAAAATAGTCATCATTTTCTCACCCTCATGCCGTTCCAAACTCATAATGCTTCAATTTCATTTGTGATAAACACAAAATGAAAGACACACAGCTGAGTAAATGATGAATTCCTTCCTTTCTTCTGTGAACATTTTCATATAAACACTCGTTACAAACACGTTTCTATAGACACCAAGTCAACCGTGTCTGTAGTTTAAAAAAAACCTGCCTCATTACTTTGCTAAAATGTTATGACAGAAGAAACATGAAACTTGGTTTGTATATAATCAGGCCTAAATGACCCTGCAAGAGATATTTTTAATAGACTCATGCTCATTTTATGGCTGTATCACATTCAAAGTGGTCTGGCAAATAATATAATTGTATGCATAGTACATAATAATCTGACATGTGGAAACAGAGCAGTGGCGTTTGAAAAACAGCTCGGTAGCAACAGCTATAACACACGATGACTGAATGCTGAAAGACTTGCGTTGTTCCTTGGTGACTAATGGCGAGTTTTTGTGTTGTTCAAAACAGCGAAGGGCTGATTGGTCAGAGCAGGTTTGACCGAGTCCTTGTCCTCTCGTGGATGAAACGTACGTAAACACAACACAATCACCTAGTAAAACATTATTTTATTGCATAATGAGTTTTAACCTTGTGCTCGTTTTTATTTTTAGGGATCTTTTCTTTGGCAAATTTAATTTTCAATTGTGTATATCTGTAATATCCACTAGCAAAGTACATGAGAGCCAATAACATACTATTCCTAGCATGCACTTTGGAGCTTGAGGTGTTCCTGTGGCTCAGTGGTAGAGCATTGCGTTAACAGCGCAAAAGTTTGTGGGTTCAATTCCCAGAGAAGTCAAGTCAAGTCAAGTCACCTTTATTTATATAGCGCCTTTAACAATACAAATTGTAACAAAGCACTGCACAATATCAAAATAGGCAAATTTGTCAATAATGTAAAATGACAGGATTTAACACTCAATTATCTGCTGAATGCATTTCATTATTGAATTTAGTAGTGGCATTGTCCAGCTTAGTTCACTTTAAATAATATCTGTGCAATCAAGTCGATGATTGTGCTGGAAATGAAGTGTCCCCAACTGAGCAAGCCAGAGGCGACAGCGGCAAGGAACGAAAACTCCATCGGTGACAGAATGGAGAAAAAACCTTGGGAGAAACCAGGCTCAGTCGGGGGGCCAGTTCCCCTCCGGCCAGACAAATCAGTAGTTTGTTCCAACTGCAGCAAAGTCAGAGTGTAAGTGGTCCACTGGTTCCAGGGGTCTTTCCCCGATGGATGTCTAGGTGACGAGGTCCTCACTGGAGCTCTGTCTCTGGGGGCTCATCTCGGAGGTCCTCGGAGAGGTTGTCATCGTCTCTTCTCAGGTGTTCGGTCATCTCTATCGTTTAAGGGTAGGATCCAGACTGAGGCTTGTGTAATTCCTAACTACCACGGGATGTTAATCCCGTGGCAGTAACATAGAAACAGTAAGACAATTAGCGTAGCAGCGGCTCCATCCAGGAATAACCCTGGATGAAATTATCAGTATAACCCAAGCTAAAGCATAATAATGTGCATGTGTTCAGATGGACTGGCAGGACAAGATTGTGAGATGCATTATATGAATGCTTGGCTAAAGAGATGCGTCTTTAATCTAGATTTAAACAGAGAGAGTGTGTCTGAACCCCGAACGTTATCAGGAAGGCTATTCCAGAGTTTAGGAGCCAGATATTAAAAAGTTCTACCTCCTTTAGTGGACTTTGCTATCCTAGTTACTACCAAGAGTCCAGAGTTTTGCGACCTTAGGGAGCGGGTTGGATTGTAGCGTGATAAAAGATTAGTTAGGTACGCAGGAGCTAAATCATTTAGGGCCTTATAGGCAAGTAATAATATTTTGTAACTGATACGAAACTTAATAGGTAGCCAGTGCAGAGACTGTAAAATTGGAGTAATATGGTCATATTTTCTTGACCTGGTAAGGACTCTAGCCGCAGCATTTTGTACTATCTGTAGCTTGTTTATTGAAGATGCAGGACAACCACCTAGCAGTGCATTACAATAGTCCAGTCTAGAGGTCATGAATGCATGAACTAACTTTTCTGCATCAGAAACACTTAACATGTTCCGTAGCTTGGAAATGTTTCTAAGATGGAAGAATGCTGTTTTTGTAACATTGGAAATATGATTTTCAAAAGATAGGTTGCTGTCTAATATAACACCCAGATTTTTAACTGTAGAGGAAGTAACAGTACATCCGTCTAGTTGCAAATTGTAATCCAAGAGATTCTGTGTACTGTTTTTAGGTCCAACAAGTAATATCTCGGTCTTATCTGAATTTGAATCTGAGAACACACATACTGAAAAAAAAATGTATAGCCTGAATAAGTCGCTTTGGATAAAAGCGTCTGCTAAATGCATAAATGTTAATGTACAGGTGTGAAAATATTTCCTTTTGTGCAACACAGTAAAATAACTAAATAGTGACTATATTTGTTTGAAAAGATAACCCATTCTTAAATCAGCCCGTAGTTCTTCGACTAGCTCAAATCTGCCTTGTTCACGCTTTGCTGGTTTTTATCTCTTAAAAACGACACTGGACCTTATCGAACCTGGTCCCAGGCGCTGTGGCAGAATATTGCCATATCTGCCTGTGTTTGCTTTGCTTTTATCCAGTATATTTTGCAACAAGCCCGAGCCCTCTTCATTCTCATAAAGGCGACTGAAAGGGCTCTTTGTCTGGGCCTTTGAACACCTGGAGGGAGTACTCTTAGGATGACTGGTCCATGGTCAGTCTGTTCGAGCTCATGGCCGGAAGCCACATCCCATCGGCTCAGTCAATGCCACTGGAGAGACTCCACTGTCAGGAAATTAAAACGGATGATTAATGACTTTATTTAGAAACGTATAAATAGTTCATTTGATTTCTCTTAATACAAATTATTAATCAATTACCTTTTTTATTTATATCTGTGGACTAGCAAATTAGTTATTAACATTTATTAATAAACATTTAATTATTTTATTCATATTTGTGGGAAAAGTAATGAACTATATATTTGTATTTATTACATTATTATTACTTATTTGTTATTCATATTTGTAGGCAAGTTAAATAAATATTAAATTTATTATTTAATGTTAACTTTTTTATTCAAATCGGTAATAAACTAGAAATGTACCTATATGTTCATATTTTTTGGTTCTTGTTCATGCAAAACTCTCCACCTCAGTGCTAGTGTGTTCTGGGTGGTTGCCAGGGTGTTTCTATGTGGTTCTGGTTACTAGGGTGTTCTGGATGGTTGCTAAGTGGTTGCTTACTGGCCCAAGTCGAAAGGCCCATTCCTAAGTCTCTATCATTTTTTTGGACCCTAGGCCTGGATCCTTCATCCAACGTTTTCCCGTTTTGTCAACCACCAAGCGAACGAATGATAAAACCAACAGCTTATGTAAATCCAACGGCTTATAAAAAGTAATAGCAAAGCTCTCAACAAGCCTCACAGTTAGAGGTGCCATTCATGTCCATGGCGTGAAATGGGCTCTAACGTAATGCTTTGGGTTAGGGCTTTGTTCAAATAACTGACATGCAAGAGGAATTAATGCATACACAAAATAAATCTTAATAGAGTGTTAAATCATATTGTTGCATAAAAAAATTGTTTTGCTATAAAAGTATGGAACCTTGTTTCATCACTGAATAAAAAATAAAAAAGGTAATTTCAAATTTCTATCTCGCAATTATGACTTTTTGCTCAGATTTGTGAACAAAAAGTGACGCGATAACTCACAATTGAGTTACAAAGTCAGATTATAACGTATTTTCTCAGAATTGCGGGATATAACCTTGCAATTGTAAAAGAAAAAAAAATATCAGAATTGTGAGCTGCCGTTTTCCCTCAAAATGGGACTTTATAACTTGTCAAGTTAACTTGATAATAAAGTGCGAGATAAAATTAAGAAACAAGCCTCCATAGAAAACCTCTTATGTTGAATGATATAAAAACATGTCTATGTTCTTGAGCTGGAGCACCTGTTCTCTGTAGCTAAATCTCTATGTTCTCGTGTCGCTTTGGTTCATCAGTGCTGAAGCGTTTCTACTGAGATGTGTTTTGGGAAGTGTCTGCAGAGTCATGTGCTTTCTTTGAGGATCCAGTCATTGCAATTAGCCGGGTAATGCTGCTAAACGGTGCTGAAGCCCGGAGAGGGGAAGAGACTTGACCTTCATTTAAAAGGTGTGGAACGCCAATTAACCGGAGCACCCAAGCTTGGAGGACGAGGGCACCTGCCTCCGCTTTCCCACGATTTCGCCCCGCATCACGCTTGTCAGCTGTTCTTGAAATGCGAAAGATCATTTGTGTATGAAGAAAAGTTTGCTCTATTTTCTGTCCTTGTGATTAACAACTCAGATGTCTCGGTTTGTGCGTGTTTCGGGTTTTTTAGTGCATATTTTTCCAATGCATCTTTCCCTTCCCAGTGCGTTCCTTCCCGTACGCCCAATTTCTCTGAGTATGGCCCTCATTAGGAAGTGTTTTGAAACCTGCTGAAGTGAGAAATGGGCCTGCGAGAGCTCGTTGTCCTAATTAAACTTTGACAAGAAGAGTGACAAGAAGCAATGGAGGGGAAACAATGGCAACAGTGTCCGAGTATGAGCCCGAAGCTGGGAAAGTCTTTGTCCTGCCGAACAAAAGCATTTATTTGCACATATTCAACTCCACTCAACTTCACCAGGCCCAGGTGCAAAAACCAACTTCGTGATGAACATCAGAACGCATCACACCTTGGCCCATCTGATGCCCGGCCCGCCGTCGCTTCAAATCCGTCGCTCCACCAGCAGATCAAAGCCATGTAAATATTTGCCGGACAATTAATTCACATTCATTACCTCCTGTGCCAGACATAAAGACACAGCCAATCGTGTTGGGTTTCAGAGGCGAGCGAGTGGAACGAGGCTTTTGAAGAGTCTAAAACATTCCTTTTTCCACGTTTGATTTCCTAAAACTTCATCACGGAAACTCATATCTGGAAAACAGCATGTTTTGTGCTTGAGAGACTGATTCACTTGCAGGTGGGACGGAGACTGTGTTTGTCATGGTAGGCGGAGTGCACACTTGCCCAAAGGGGGAGGACCTTTAAAAGTTGTTATAAAGTGTGCTGGATGGAGTGAACAGTGATCTTCATCTCTCACTGCGACCGCGCTGCAATGGCACAGAACGGGACTATAGAGAACGGGCTCGCTCCAAACGCGTCCCCTCCGCCTCTGCCTCAACCTGTGAAAATCCCTGAGATCACACACACTAAGGTAAGAGCTTGTCTTCAGCCTTAAATCACAAAGAAATACTAGAGAAAGTGGAGTTTAGTCTCATTAGTCCTTTAATCTTTTTCAATGACATTTATAAGAGACTTTAGGCTGTTACTATTAAAAATAAAGCATTTTAGAGCCTGATGTCGTTTAAGTGTTTATAGGCCTAGTTCTTTAGAAAAAAACTGTACTGGTGTGTTAAAGAGCCAAAACAAAACTAATTAACATATTTTGAGAACTGTACATTATCGTTAAGAAGTCTTTTTTTTTTATAAGGGTTCAAATGGTTAAAGGGTTTTTAAATGAGGGATACATACACAATATTTACATTATTACATTTTGTATTCATATTTGTGGACATGTTAATGAGCTAGTTATTTACATGTATTATTCAATTTTTACCAAATTTTTGTTTATATTTGTGGGCACGTTAATGAACTAGATATTTACATTTATTAATAAATTTACATTATTTTATTCATATTTGTGGGTAAGATAAAGAAGATATTTATTTAATTTTGTATTTATATTCGTAGACAAGTTAATGAACTAGATAAGTCTTAACTCTAACGGGGAAACCAGTTTCACTGTAGTCTAACTGTACTTGTTGCAGATTTTTATCAATAATGAATGGCGCACGTCAATCAAAGGAAAGACGTTTCCTACAATCAACCCCGCAACAGGTGTCAAGATCTGCGAAGTCCAGGAGGCAGATCAAGTAAGATGAATTTGACTCATTAAGACGTCTAATTAAAAATGGGGCTTCATGTACAGTGAATTGGGAGTCATGTATATCTGGATTTATGAATTGTAATTTTTCATGTATGAGTTCAAATTGGATTGCATCGTTAAGCAAGTAAAGACTGATTTAATGGTTTGACATGAGACTGATTTAATGGTTATCAGATAGAATGCTATTATGCAATTATTTTATATAGCTACTTGCGATTTGGAAGCTGATAGAAATTAGTTTAATTAGACTTCACTTTTGTCAGTTAAGCTATGAATATGAGACTGATTTGAGAGTTTGTAATTGTGTTTATTTTATTACAGTTATCGTAATATTTTGACTGATATACATTTAATTGTGTTGCATTACGCAGTTAAACTATTGTAGCATATAAGACTGATTTGAAAATGTATCAGGTAAGAATTTTAAATATGGTTATTAACTAATATAATGATTTGGCAAGCTGATACAAGATTACATTTATGCATTTAGCAGACGCTTTTATCCAAAGCGACTTACAGTGCATGTATCAAGATGTATTTAATCAGGTAACATAATTCACCATTAATTAATTAAGACCTCTGCAATTTCACTTTCAGCTTGTTAATAAGAATCGCTTCACCTGTGATGTGTGATGTGGTTGTGGTGAGTGTGGTCTAAAGTGTTGTTGTGGTTGTCCAGGCTGATGTGGATGAGGCGGTGAGAGCTGCCAGAGCGGCCGGCCAGAGAGGCTCGGAGTGGCGGCGGATGGACGCGTCGAGCCGCGGCCGGTTACTGCACAGACTCGCGGATCTGCTGGAGCGAGAAGCGCGCCGTGCTCGCGGTGAGTCAGCCATCAGCGATTAATTAGATTAGATTAATTAAGCGATTTGATTTCTATGCCAAATTCGCGTCGATACTTATCTGCTTATAGTTTCGTTGTACCCGCCTTATTTATAACGCGCGGCCATTTTGAACTCGAAATGACTGTTGGAGGCTTCCGGTGACATTCGCCAGTTATTTACCTGTACAGAAACAGTGCGTGTCGAATTCGCAAACTGATAGCTTATTTGTTATCATAGGATTTGAATTCATTATCATATTCAATGACACACTGGTTTATAGCGCAAATAGTTTTAATTTTAGCTATTTTTTATATTCTTCCAGTTATTTAGCCTAGCTAAATCGGAAATGACGTCAACGCAAGGTAAAGTTCGTTTCTTTACAGGTCTGCACCTATTATGTTAGTACACTATGCCCTTTTAATACTTCTTACCTTTTCTGTTTTGCCTGTTTTCCAAGTTGTTGTCAAATAATTTATGAAGAAATAACATTTTACTTATTTGTAACTTATATGGCCACTCAGACTCGTCAAGATTTCAAGATTTTTTGTTTGTCACATACACGATTATATAGAGAATATATAACCAGCAGTGAAATGCAAGTAGTTAATAATACACTCAGCATAGCACCGGATGGTTTCTGTTGTCCATCTCCAATATAAGCTACATCTTAATTTACTGAGTCACTTCCCTCGAATCACCACATCATGACTTAAATCAACAATTTTAATGTCCAGATGACCATTGCTCCAAGAATAACAGTTCTTGAGAGTTCAGTTGAAGCATGTATTAAACTCAACGCAACAACATAATCCCGATACAATAAGAATAAAGTCATGAATACAAGTCATCTCTTGTTTAATATGTATTTCCCAGAGCATATTATACCACCAAAGTCTCTTCTATAGACTTTGATACAACGTACATATATGCCATAATTATGCCATTAATAAATTAATAATAATTAAAAAATCACATGGAGAGTCATAATGCACAGCCAGCACCAAACGGACAGAATGGAAAAACTGAATTATAAGTGTCTCTATTTCAAATTAAAAAACTATTATTTGTAATGCCCCGAAGCTGATGCAAAAAGTTAGTTGTGAAATGTTTGCGCTTTTTAGAGTAAAGCACCTGCAGTTCAAGCATTTGTGTATCTAATTAGTAAAAAAACAAAAAACAAGACTTTGATTCTAACTACTGTAACTTATTCTTTTAAAGTACGGACGCTGTTGTCTCCGGAGAAACGTTTACCCTGCAAGTGCAATTCCAGAAGCCAAAAACACGGAAGTGTGAAAAGACTAATTAATCGAAAGTCTCGCACACTCAGAGAAAATGGCGAACTCCTGCTGTATTTCAATCCAGAATTCATTACCTTCAAGGCAAAGTTTTCTGTGTGCTGTTTGTGCAGATTAGCATGTGTGTTAACATGAACAGTGAAAAACTGAGACTATAATACACAACAACACTGTGTACAACTAACCTACCTAAAACACCAAATTAGGATACACATTCTTATTTATACTAAACAAATAACCATACGCTGTTTTTAACAATACAAGTATAACAAAGTGTCTTTATATCAGGATTTAGCTATACAGTTGCTCATGTCAGCAACCCTTATTTAAAAACGGATCAAGTCAAATCTCTGTTAAATTTAAGAGGCTTCTTGTAAACACTTCAGTCAGAACAAATGAACCAATTGAGCTCAATCACAATTACATTTCTGTCCAGTTGAAAGTGTTGCAGATGGTTAAATTGTACAGACTACAGTCGCATGAAACTGCACACTTGCTGCTTCATTATAATGGCTGCGGTCTGTTTTAAGCCACGTCACACACTCGCAGTGTTGATAAGCTGTCACGCCTGTCTGAATGCATTCATCAAACACTACTGCAGGTGTGAGCGATGACACGGTGGTCTGATTTTGAAGTCTTGTAGATTAAAACATCAAAAACAAAATCATATCTTAGGATTTAGATGCTTTTGAGAAAGCAACATCTATTCATCCATCCATCTATCTATCAAAAAGTCTTGTTTTCTTTGGTCACATTGTTGTTTGTTTCTCACTACAATATCACAATGCTTCAGTTTTACATAATGAAAACTTTGCTTGAGGTGGTTTTCATCCTGTTCTACTGCCAGATCATATTAGTTACCCGCATTTGTGAAATACATTTTACAGATGTGAGTGAAGTAATGTTTTTAGATTGCATGTGATTGCTAATTGCAAACATGTCCTGTGATTCTGGAGTATAATTTCAATAACTCAGAGCACTGCGTTGGGAAATAAAGAACAGATTTGGAGAGGTTAAAGTGATCTTTGTCTTATTCTGCACTGCCTTGTTGTTATTAAGCCATTTATGGTGCCTTTTACAGTCATGCATTGAATAAAAGGGATGGATCAGATGTAATACATGAGTATTTCACAGTTACACTCATGCAGTTTTGGATGTTTCCCACGCAAATAGATTCAAGTACAGAAATGCAAAACACACCCAGCAATCTAGTATGATTAATTTTGGGAAGCTGTCAGTAGCTTGAGATGTCAGATTGATTATGCTTTATAACTATAATCGTATTTTAAGTAATCTTGTACATAATGTTTTCGAACCATTCCTGCGCTGATGGGCAGCGTCCCATATTACAGCTCTCATGATGAGCGTAAACTCTGCCAAAGTCTTCAGCCCACATACTTTTTCCATCACGTTGACATTGTTTTTATTGTTGGGGGGCAGCAGAAATGTATTATTTGCGTTCTTGTCTAATTTCTGGCCCTACTATAACTCCCCATTGGCTTCCTCTGACGTGCATAAAAAGTTTTTTTGTATCAAATTTGTAGCTCTCGAAATGAGCATGCTTTTCGAAAATGCCCAATAAAAATGCCTATTTGAAACAGATTGCTAATAAAATCATAACTTATGATTTATGCTCTCAGAATGGGTTTGAACCGTATGCTTTCTTGTTTCTAGACTCTAGAGTCAATGGACACTGGCAAACCCTTCCTGCACGCGTTCTTCGTCGATCTGGACGGCAGCATTAAGACCCTGAGATATTACGCCGGCTGGACGGACAAGATTCATGGGAAAACCATGCCGGTCGGTGAGTATCAAAGCCAGTTGAATGGATCACTTTGTCGCTTGTGTTTTCAGTCAAAGCTGATTCATTTAGTGCTGTGATTGAACTTGTGAAACAGAGCTCAGCGATTCTCAGTTGAAGAATTCGCTTCTTTTCAAATAACGAGAGTGAATTTGAATTAAATTGGTGATGCCAAAATTACAATTTTATTTTAAAACTGGGGTAAATTGGAGCATTCTGGGAAATTAAGGTGTTCGAGCTTGTAGATTTAATAAATATTACAGAATATGTCTAAATGAAATATAATTTTCTGGCATTTAAAAAATCCAGTGTTTTTGGAAATATGCATGTTTATGCATAATTAATAATGACCTGTAGTGAAATTATTAAAAAACTAAATACTTTACAAGCAGGTATACACTACCTTACAAAAGTTTAGGGTCGGTGAGATTTTTCTAATATTTGTAAAAAGATGTCTCTTATGCTCACCAAAACTGCCTTTATTTGATCAAAAATACAGTGAAATCATTGTTGAATATAATTATAATTTAAAACACCTGCTTTCTATTGCTGTATATTGTAATATGTAATTTATTTCTGTGATTAAGCTGAATTTTCAGCATTAATCTGAATCTTCAGTGTTACATGATCTTCAGAAATCATTCTAATATACTGATTTGCTTCTAAAGAAATATTTATATTATTATTATTAGTATTAATGTTTTTGTGGAAACTGAGAAACATTTTAAAGGATGCTTTGATAAACAGAAAGTTCAGAAGTACAAACTGACCACCACACTTTTGAATGATAGTGTATGAATTAATTTAAGTACATTTTTTAATTGGCAAAACACTATTTTAAATGTAAAGTAAGTTGTAGGTTTTGGACTGGAAACCTATCTGGAAACAGTCATTAATTATGAGATTGCTATCTTCCCTTTTAAATTTGAATGTAAGAATTCTGCTTCCTGTGTGCAACCGAATTTCCAATTTAAAAGTCCCCTCTCAATTCAGCTGAACGTGAACGTAATAAACACATCTAAGCCAGTGTTTCCCAAAAGTCCTCTTGCTCTTCATACGAGAGGTGAGTTAATGAGCATGAAGGGGTGGATGGGTTCTCTTCAGCCATGGGTGGTATATCACCCCCCCTCTGATTCTTCCTTTTCCCCAGCATTCCTGCCACTCCAGGATACTCTATAGACAAAACATGCTTCCCTCCTTTCCCCCGATTAGATTCAAATAAAGCGTTAAAAGACGAAAGCCCTGGCACACAAAGGAAAAGGAAGAGGCTCTGATCCTAATCGCTGAGGTGCGACCGCTGGTGCCGCAGATGAGTCGGAGTTCAGGGAGTCAGCGGTCAGATAGAATATCTCGCTCTTTAGAGGCCTGCGGGACTGAAGCCGCTTTGAATGTCCCCATTGATAACGGCTGCCAATTAGCATACGTCAACCGCATACTGCCCAACTCAAGTGTTTATTTGGAAAAATGTGTCGTTTACGGTTCATGGCATTGGGCGGATTAACCCGGATTGTCGACACGTTAATTATAAAACCAATCGGGCCAATTTGACATTTCCACCCGCAGCCAGAGGTGGATCACTGCATGGACGTTGCATTGGATACTGACCAGATAAAGCTGTCTTTTCATGCACATCTGACATTTGGTCGAGTTAAGCTTGTAAAGCCTGACATATGAAATAATAGTTAAGTCAATTATTACGTTTATTGAACCTTAAGACAAAATCATCTCCCAAAAAGTGGTGCATGTTTTTTATGGCTCATATAGTATTATATAGTGAGGATATGTAGGCCATAATTGAGAAAAAAAAGTTATTTATATGGTCAAAAAGTAAGATGAATTTCTGATGCTTGTAATGTAAATCAATTAGATCTCTATAACTGTATAACAAAATACTTACGTACAATTTATATATATATTTCCCAATAATATGTCTTGGTAAGGTGATATTTAAATGCTTAGTTTTATGATCAAACTCTGTAGTTTCAAAATGTATAATGCAATGCAATACAACGATGATTGAGAGATGTAAAAAATCCTTAAAAGACAGATTATCATATTTGATAATAACATTTGAAAAAAATTGCTTTAGTCCAGTAAATGTTCATCTTGAAATATTACTAATAATATAAAAGTTGTTCTTATGTTTTACTTTATAAAGATTATAAAGAGATTCACAGCAAAAAGAATGAAAGATGAGCTAAAGTTTTTACAGTTTTCAGATTCAAATCAGTCGGAAGAACGAAAGACGACGAAAGTAGATTTTGTGCAACAGTTTTTCAGCAAAGTTTTGATCATGTTGATGATTTAGAGGCTTTAGATAATTTGTGCATCAGATATGATATAGTCGAGTTCATAGGGTTTAAGCTATATTCAGTTCTTTGATTGGATTTAATGTCAGAGTTGTGGCTCCACATAATTGCATATTAAACCTCAGATATCTTCTATGTTTTGGTTCTCACATGTCAGATTGCAGTGTGTTATATTTTCCCTGTGCAAACAGATGAATTACCTGCTGCTGGAAACGACGTTAGAAGTCGGAGGCCGAGGCTTTGTGCAGTTTTGCTGAAATAAAGCTCTTCTAGATGCCGTGTAAAGTTAAGCTTTGATAAGCAGCGCAGTCGGATCAGTTAGAAAGGGCCGTTGGCTGATCCCAGCCAGAGATGAGCATTGTGTGAGGGAAGTCTGTAATCACCCGACACACTGCGGCGTGGGGAACACGAGAAGGTCAGGGCTCGGAGAGGCCGGCGGCGCTGGATTAAACCGGCGTGCATGGCTCCCACGTATCCCTGCACACTTACATGAAATGTCACGCATGGACGTTTGTTGTTGGGCTGTACTTTCAGTACGTCTTATGAAGTTCACAACACCTAGATAGTTGCCTTGCTGCCTGTTGTTTACATAGACATCATCCTAACTAAAATGCAGGCCACATATGACTAATTTGGACCGCTGTCAATAGACAACAACTCATACACATTTCTGGAATTTATCTTCAATATTATGCTATAAGATAATTCTGTAATTCTCTCAAAAGCATCACAATATATCGCACACACTAACACTACAAAGTCCAAATTGAAATGCATAAATACTAAAATATATGAATTCAATACATACACTTATATATGAAGTTAAATCTAATTCAAATACATACAAAATTAAATCTAATACAAATAAAACATTAACCTGTTTGACATTTTGCCATTATATGTCTTTTTCATCAAAATGCATACTGGGATTGCTGTTCAAAAGTTTGGGGGTAATTACTAATTAATGACTTTTTTGAAGAAATTGATGGTTTTATTCAGCAAGGACCTATTAAATTAATCAAAAGCGACAGTAAAGACATAATATTACAACATATTCTACTTCAAATAAATGCTGTTCATTTGATGTTTATATTAATCAAAGAATCCTCAAAAACCCTTAAAAATATCAGTTTCCACAAAAATATAAAACGGCACGACTGTTTTCAACATTGATAATAATCATAAATGTTTCTTGAGCAGAAAATCACACTGATTTCTGAAGAGCATGTGACTCTGAAGACTGGAGAAATGATGCTGAAATACAGATTTGATCACAGAAATAATTACATTTAACAATAAATTACAACAGAAGACAGTTATTTAAAATGATACAATTATTTCACAATTGTAGCGTTTGTGTTTTTGTTCAAACAAATGCAGTAATTAATAGCACTCTTGTGCTGCTCCAAACCTTTATTTTCTTGTTATTTCCAACATCCACACTTCAGTTCATGGAGGAAATAGTAGCAAAGAGGTTTGTAACGAATAAATAATGAAGTAAAAGTTCATTTTCAGGTAGACTATGTTCAATAATCAGCCGTACCAAGGCCTTTCACTGGATACACGTTGGAACAAGGAAATGGTAAATTGGCTAATCTTTGTGGCATTTTCCAACGGAAAGGTTCAAGTGCGAAGAGATGTGATAAAACAGCATTGCTACCTTACATTACCCCGACTGGATATCTGACTCCTGGGAGAGAGAGCAAAGGGAGAAGGAGAGCGCTGAGGGTGAACAAAGGTGTGTATCCAAGCCAAGAGCAGATCAGCAGCGGGTTTGAACCGCTGCCCAGACTTCTCACACACCTCAGGCCTCTCTCGTTTCAATGTGTCTCCGGTGAAAGCAGCAGAACATACACAGTCTTCCTGACCAGAGCTTTGTGTGGGCCATTCAAACCGTCGCTGTGTGTTTTTCCCAATGCTTTGTCTCTCATGTTTGGTTTTCGGTGGTCACATCCAAGAGCTTCCCAAGGAAACAATGATTGTAAATCAAAGAGGAGCTTAGTGTGTTATAACGTTTAGTGCCTCTTGACTAACGCATTGCTTTTTTCTTCTTCCCAACAGATGAAAACTTTGTGTGTTTTACCAAACTCGAGCCCGTCGGTGTTTGCGGAGCAATTATTCCGGTGAGTTTGTGGCTATTTTTCATTTGTGGAGCATTTAACATCAATTCACTGATGTTCTGGAGGGGAATCGTGAGTTTATGGCACATCCCAATTTGTAATAGTTCTTTTTTAGATATAACATTTTTATTTTTAATTATTGTTTATAAAAAAAGCCCACATATAATCTTTGAAATCTTCACCTTTATTCAGAGACTATAAAAAATAGAAAAGTGGTCAGTGAAAAAATAAAAAAAGTTCAATATCAATATCAAGTATTTTATAATGATTAAAATTAATGTAATTTGTATTATTCATACTCAGTTTTCAAAAGCTTTTACGCTCTCACTGACATGAAGCATTAGTAAGACTGATTCATTTTAATGAGTCGTTTAATTGAAGCGGTTCGTTTAAATGCATCGGTTCACTTACATTATTAAATAAAAAATCACTTTCTTACATTACAAATTACACTTTCAGACATCTTTATTTTTATTCTTGAATATGTATCAGTAAACAGTGATATTATAATATGTATTACAATCAGTTTAACACACTACAATTCAGTAGTTTGGTATAAGTTGGCAATTTATAACACACACACACTACATATATATACTGTATATATTAATAATAATAATAATTAGTATTATTCATTTTTATTTTTATATATATACAAAAATATAATTAAATATTTTTGAACTATTAAATAGTTTTTTATTTGAATATACATAAAAAATAATTTATTTCTGTGATCAAAGCTGTATTTTCAGCATTATTACTCCAGTCTTCAGTGTCACATGATCTTCAGAAATCAGTTTAATATGCTGATTTGATGCTCAATAAATATTTATATTATTAGTAAATAACTTGTCAGTACATTGTGTCAGGAGCTTGTACATCTGATTATAAGTAGCTTGTAGAATGATAATCTGTGTAAGCGATAAAGCATGAAATTGCTGTATTATCTGATTAATCATATTCTCAAATACATGAGCACTTCATTTGTGAATTTGACAGCTTTGCCATTTAAACAGATAAAGTAAAAAAGAAACATGTTTGAACACGGTTTAGATCATAAACACAATAGGATCCAGCGAGCGTTGAATCACACATACATGATGGCTTTGTGTATATACTGTAGCCAACGCCTGTCTATGCCTTTCAGACGCATGTAAGGAAACACCTTGGATAAAGCGACACACACACACACAGACGAACACAAATACACCGCTCCCTCTCGCAGACAGCGCACCGTATTATGATCTCACGTGCCATTGAAGCGTATGAATGTTTATGAAAGCTCGCGACTCTTAAACCACGAGGCCTTGTTTGGTTTGCTCACTGTTCAGAGGCTGTTTTCTCTCTTGACGTCACTCTGGGGATCTTTTGTGAAGCTTTAAATCCGCACTAATTCCAATTACAGGAAAGCAGCGTGACCGCGAGCTATGAAACGAACGCGTGTAATTAAATATCTCCCATACGCCCACCAAAGATCTCAACACACGCTACAAAACTGTACAGCCACTCAGAGCTGGATAGTAACTGATTACATGTAATCTGGATTACATAATCCGATACCAAAGATTAAGCACTTGTAATTAGATTACATTACATTTTGAAATACTCGTAATCAGACTACAGTTACGTTTTTATGGATTACATGATTACACATTATTCACTCAATAGTAATACATTATTAATAGTTATAGCATTTAACCACTGGATTTATAATTTTACGAAGTGTTTTCTCAATATTTCAGCATAGCATCGACTACTCGTTTTTATTAGAATGATCAGTGTTTTATTGAAAAAAGTATCGCTATGACTTTGTCTTTAGAATGTACTAATGACTTAGTGTTCTAAATAGAATGTACACTGACATCGCTAAGTGTTTGCTTAGCAACACCCTAACAACCATCGCAGTAAATTAAAATGAATCTATTTTAATGCTGTTTAATACTCTCACCTTAATTGATGTGTTGCTATGGTCTTCCGAGGGGTTGCTAAGGTGTTGCCAGTCTTTCCTGGGTTGGTATCTAGAGTGTTTTGAGTGGTTGCTAGGGTGTTTCTAGATCCTAGGCCACCACAATGTTAAGGAGATGTGGATGTGGGTGGTTTAGGGCCCTATGATTTACATGATGTGGATGATTTACTAAACGCGGACGGAATCACAGAAAACAGAAATTACAGTAAAAAGCGGAATGTCACGGAATTTGTCAAATTTTGGATGATACGTCAAAAGTAGATCGATATAAATAAAAATGCAATATGGACTAGTGTCTGTGAATAATAAGCTGCAAAAATACCATATAAATATGAACCCTGCACGTTCTGCTTATCTCTGTGTGGATGAATGGCGCAGATACACGGTTTCATTTACTGTACAAACACTGAAGGGAACGTCACGTGACGCTCGCGGTGATTTCAGCATCTGTCGTCTCAAAATATGAGTGCATGAAAACATTAACATAATCTCTACAAACAGAAACTGAAAGGTCTTCACAGCTAACCGTTAAATTTTAGGTTGGTTTAACTTGAAGAAACCATGACGGAAATATTACTATGATAGTGCTACAAAAAAAATTACATTTGAGGAAAAATAAAACATTTCATAGGGCTTCAAAAAAATGTTTTTGTTAAACTTAAATAATTGTGGTTTATTATGGTAAGTGTCATGATTTTAATTAATTAAACATGCTTTTTGATTAATACGGTTTAATTTAATCATTAAAACAGAGTCTAGAATAATTCAAATGGGGAAAAAACAGAATCCAGAAGACTTAAAATGTAAAAAAACTGAATTTGTAAATAATTAAAACTAGTGATCGACCGATATTGATTTTTTATTACCGATACCGATTATTTGCATGTTTATGTACCCGATAACCGATATGCAGAACCGATATTTACTGTTATAAAGTAAATAAATAACAGAGTGAAGTAAGTCCATTCTTCACTTTGGTTTTTCCTTCTTTCAGTCATTTTAACAACAACAAACAACTGTTGAAAATAAAAATGTTCATGTAAAATTTAATCTTCAAATTACAACAAAAAAAATTTTTCTTTATAAAAAGCATCATCAGCAACACTGATATTAACAATAAGCAAAATAATGTCTAATGTATTCAAATGGAGAAAATAAAGGACAGAAGTCATATCAACTTCATTTTAAACTGCAGTTTTAGGTTTATAATCTGTTTAATAGACTAACGAGTGAAGAATAATTCACTGAATAATATTCTCTGGAATATTGAAATAAGCTATAACAAACAAAACATCGTATTTTATTGCATTTCTTAACTGGCATGTTTTATCAGAATTATTAAAATGTTTTTTTGTCATTATAAATTATGAAATGTGTGTCCACTTATGAAGTGTGTGTGTCCACTGCTCCAGGTGTGCGTGTGTGTGTGTGTGTGTGTGTGTGTGTGTCACTGCTCCAGGTGTGTGTGTGTCTCACTGCTCCAGGTGTGTGTGTTCACTACTGTGTGTGTGTGTACTACTGTGTGTGTCCACTGCTCCGTGTGTGTGTGTGTGTGTGTGTGTGTGTGTGTGTGTCCCCACTGCTCCAGGTGTGTGTGTGTGTGTGTGTGTGTGTGTGTCCACTGCTCCAGGTGTGTGTGTGTGTGTGTGTGTGTGTGTGTTCACTACTGTGTGTGTGTGTACTACTGTGTGTGTGTGTGTGTGTGTGTGTGTGTGTGTACTTGGATGGGTCAAATACAGAGAACACATTTTACTGCTGGTTATACTCGCATAATTGTGTATGTGACTAATTATAAAAAATGAATTAAAAAAATATCGGTTATCGTTTTTTTTCAAAACCGATATCCGATTATGGTAAAATGCTTAAATATTGGGAAAAATATCGGTAAACCGATATATCGGTCGATCTCTAATTAAAACAGAAATTTGGAAAATATAAAACTGATTTCATAGAGCCCTAGTGGATGCAGGATTTACAGGTAGTTGCTAGTTTTCTAAGTGATTGCTAGTGTGCTTCTAAACATTAGACCGCCGGGATGCTAAGGAGATGTGGGTGAGTGTAGTGCTGTTTGTAGGTGGTTGCTAGGGTATTCAGAGTGGTTGCCAGGGTGTTCTGACTGGTTTCAAAGTTATGAATGTTATGTAACACCCTGTTATCCACCCAGCAACCTAGTGTAAAAAATATGTATTCAAAACTGTTTAATTCTGTCACTCTTTTTGAAGTCACACCCTAGCAACCGCAAAGAAAACCCAAACATTGTGACAATTTTGCCAATACTCTTAAAGAATGAATGCCATGCATCCATAGGGCAGTCGTCTTTGATAATAAAGTTAACATAGTTAAAGAGCCTGTTTGAAGATTCTGGATGACTATAAATGAAGTTATTGTCATAACTGATGCACTATATTGTCTCATATAAAATCAGGACATCCAAAAATCTTAGTTCATCAATGAAAATGGCTTTTTAATTGTCTTACATTGCTTTGGAAACAAAGTACAAACTGTAAATAGACACTGGAGATTATATCATGAAGTCATTATTATTCATATTTGGGATTGGATTCATGTTAATTAGAGAAAGCAACGCTGGCGTTCAGCGCACATGAGTCACTGCAATCCAGAAACACGTTTAATTGCCATGCCAACATCCAAAAAGATGTCATCTCTATTCTGGTAAACACGTGATGTGTGTACATATTTATGTAACTAATTTAGCAATTGACTCGATAGTGTGTTTTTATATAAAGACGGCTGAGGTAACTTCAATATGCATGCCACACTTTATTCACAAGCCTTTTCTTCTTCTTTTAGCCTCTGTTTTTATCAAGCTTGTGGCAACTATTGCATAACAACCATTCAGAATACCTTAGCAACCACACAGGAACATTTCCAAAAACCCGATACAGTTCAGAAGCAGTCAGCCTGAAATCAAACTAGCTTTACTGATGTACATTTGTCTGTGTACTTGATTTTATTGACCTGTCAGAGAAACAAGTGCTTTGAGCAGTTTCTGCGGTAGCTCTATAGCATTGCTGTTGAAGAGTCATTAGCTAATGAAGTGGTTTTACTTGGAGTTAAAGGGTTCGTTCACCCAAAAATGAGAATTCAATCATTAATGACTCACCCTCGTGTCGTTCCAAACCCGTAAGACCGTCGTTCATCTTCTGAACACAAATTAAGATATTAATGATGAACTCTGAGATCTCTCTGGCCCTCGATAGACAGCAAGGATCCTGACACGATCAGTGCTCATAAACATAGCAAGGAGACTCGTTAAAATACTCCATGTGCATCAGTGGTTCAACCGTAACGAACAAAGCTATGAGAATACGTTTTGTGCACAAAGAAAACTAAACTAGCAGAAGAACGTATAGTTTCGCTATTAGTTGAGAAGCTGCTGCGATCACTGTTGAGAGATGCACATTCACACACGCTTAATCTAATAAGTTCATTATTAACTGCATTAGTCTGCTATCAATGACTCAATCCTCCGCTACTGGTTTTAAAATGATGTTTCAGAATTTACAAGGGATGCAAAGAAATTAATTCTACACACAAGAGAGTTTTAAGGACAAAAACCTGACACATGTCTTGAAATACAACATCTGAATAATGTCATGAGCAGTGTCGGGGGGGGTAACGCATCTCAAGTAATGCGAGTTATTACTTTTTTCAAGTAACTAGTAAGTAACGCATTACTTTTTAAATTACAAGAAAATATCTGAGTTACTTTTTTCCATTTATTGATGACAGTGCGCTGTGTGAACATGATCTTACTGTAGATCTAATCTAGACTAAATGTGAATGTGTATTAATTCATCCCACTCGCAAAAAACAGATTCAGTATTCATCAAAATTAATTAAAACAGTGAAATACAAACTCAGAATATGACGCAAACCTGCAATAATTCAATATGTTAAACAACACAAATATATCTAATCTCATTTTATTAACCGATGTGTTTGCTGCTGATCTTTGATGATCAGTTCAATCATACTAATAAGCAAAAATTACTTTAGATAAACTAACAATTGTGCTTGATTGTTTTTATTGCTGAAGAGTGTTAAACTTCTTCTGTGTTCTTCTGTACAGACGTGATTTACTCGTCCTTCAGTCTGAGGTTTATTCATTACACTTTTTAGTGTGAAAGGCTTTTATATTTGCGATAAATATAACTTATTGTATTAAAAACAAACAATCAAGTCCTGCTCATATTTAAAAAGTAACACGAAAGTAACGTAACGCATTACCTTCCATAACAAGTAACTAAGTAACGTAATTAGTTACTTGTTTAGGAAGTAACGCAATATTGTAACGCATTACTTTTAAAAGTAACTTTGCCCAACACTGATTATGAGTACCATGATCTGGTCCACTGAATCATGTAAGGACTAATTGACGACAGGCCGCTGAATTATTACACAATAACGCACATGACACGAAGGAGCACCTCGGGTGTGCATTATTCTCTAGTAATCTAACTTGGCTGGATATAGTTGTCAGCTATGTATTGGCTAATCTGTTGAATGGTCTGGTGTATTTGCAGTGGAACTTCCCTCTGCTGATGTTTATGTGGAAGATCGCTCCGGCTCTGGCCTGCGGGAACACCGTGGTCATTAAACCGGCCGAGCAGACCCCGCTGACGGCTCTTCACGCCGGAGCGCTCATAAAGGAGGTGAGGCTCATTGCTCTCGTGTGCTGAGTTGATTTTATTAATATGGACATTGATGATTGATCCCAGATTTTGTGGTTTGATTGTGCGCGTTGTTCAAACATTATACGCCAGGGTTTCCCAGCTGGGCTTCATGATTGATCTGCGTGGGGATCATGAGATTATGATGCCATATTAAAGTACTCCAGTGGATATAATAAAGTATTACATTGGTCTCTGGAACACTAAGCAAATATTTTGTTATAATTTGTAACTTTTTATTAAATGAAATAAAGCAAGCAATAAATAAAAAATAAACCAAATAAAAAAATGTAATACATTTTTTTGCTCCATAGAGTATCACCAAGCAAATATTTTTGTATAATTTGTTACTTTTTTATTAGATTGAATAAAGCATTTTTTTGTTAATTAATAAAAAATTAAATAATTTGTATAATTTGTTACTTTTTATAAAACTAACTAAATATAAATAAAATAAAATAATTTTTTTAATAAAGCTAATCTTTTTGTGTAATTTGTTACTTTTTATAAAATGAAAAAGAATAATAAACTAAAGCAAATCTTTGTGTATAATAATTTGTTACTTTTATTAAAAATAAAAAGCAAATATTTGTTTATAAGTTGTTAGTTTTACGAGTAAAGAAATAACAAAATAAATAAATATAACAATATTTGTATATAATTTTGTACTTTTATAAAATAAAATATATAACAAAATAAAATTAAATATGTATTTAAAAAACATACATAACAATAACACTATTGTTGTCTCTCTTGGATTATTAGCGTATTGTCTTCCTGTATAAGTCACTTTGGCTAAAAGTTAGGCTATCTGCTAGATTCATAAATCTATAAAATCATAAATGTATAAAATCTAAAGGTACTAGTAATATTTTAAAGGTTACAGTGTAAACAAATCTTTAAAATACCTTAAAAAAATCAAATGCAATAAAATAAAATAGTACTCAAAATATTATGCTATTACAATACAACATTATACCTGGCCTTATATGCAAAAATAAGTAATTAAATTAATGAAATATATTGAATAGCAAGAATAGCAGTCTTGGAGTGGCATAAACCCGGTTGGGAACCTGGCTCTAATACAATATGGCCCAGCTGCATTGTGGGTAATGAGTTGTTGCTCTGTCTCTGTTTATACAAAACGCTCAAATGATCATGTTTAATTCTTCAAAGAGAGCAGGACACATGAACTGCTGTAATGACAAGGACTAAACAGCAGCTGCAAGCCTTCAGACAACCACCACTTGCTTTCTATTCAAGCCGTATGCATCTAAAAAAGAGATGATTTATGTCTTCATCATCATGAATGAGATCAATGCGGTTCAAAGAAAAGCGTCTCTATGTGTACATCAGCAGTCTTGCTGTCTCTGTCTCCGTGGGCAAGTTTATGACCTATTCATGTCCCATGATCCTCTTCCTTTAGAGGAAAGTATTAAGCTGTATCAAACCGTATTAGGCTAGTATGTTTTTATAGGTAATACAAATAAAGCCCGTTCTTTCCATCATGTCATACAGGCCGGTTTTCCACCTGGAGTCGTGAATATCGTCCCCGGGTTTGGACCCACGGCTGGAGCGGCAATCGCCAGTCATATGAACATCGACAAAGTGGCCTTTACAGGCTCCACGGAGGTGAGGACATTATGAGAAATGTTTCTCAAAGCCTGAAGAGAAATACCAAGAGGAGGAGACACAAATGAGTGTGAATGACACAAATTCAATTCTTGACATACAGTGAGATTTTTTCTGCCAAACAATATATTTTAAATAAATATGGTAAGCTGTGCAGCTTAGATAAATAAATATATTATTTAATTAAAAATATATTTTATGTAGACCTTGACATGCCAAAATGTCATTAAAAAACATTTACGGTCTGCCAGTGTATTTTTTTTAAATATATTCTGGATAATATAGCATATTTAGATAAAAAAAAATTAAAGTTATTAATGTGATGCAATTATATTGTAAATTTATATACAAAATATATAATTATATATATATATATATATATATATATATATATATTCTTTTTTCCTTTATCTTTTGCATTTATGTCAAAATATTTAATTTAATGCAAATATATTGTAAACGTACATTTATAAATAAAAAATATATACATACATATATGAATTTAATGATTAATTCAGTGTATAAATACGATGTATAAATCTTTTTTTCAGTTTATATCTTTGCATGTTTTATATATGAACATGTATTTAATGATTTCTTTATTTGCATGTGAGAAACTTAGATTGCAGAGAAGATAACCGATGCATTTGAGATGTTACGTTGAGATTTACTTCCCTGGAAAGCGTGTCGCACCTCAAATACTGTTAAACCATGTTGTTCAGATATCAGTTCTGTAGTTTAAGATCTGCATTCTTCATGTGCGCTGAATCTAGACGCTCTGACCTGTAATGTTTCAAAGCGAGCGCTGTGCTGTTTAGGGCAAGTTTCCCGTCATTATCTACACAATAAAGCCGCTGATGTTCATAGAAGCAGCTTGTGGAGGCATCATTAGTGAGCGCTGTGTTTGTGTTCAGGTGGGCCAGCTGATCAAAGCGGCGGCGGCCGGGAGCAACCTGAAAAGAGTGACTCTGGAGCTGGGAGGGAAGAACCCCTGCATTGTGTTCGCTGACTCAGACCGTGAGTGATGTGGTTTTTCCAGATCCCACCGCTCAAACAATCATGAGCGCACTGGGAAAAACTCCCAAACCAAGAGCTGCAGGAGAGTGTGTAGACACTGAAGAGACTGAATGTCATCGCATTAGAAAACAAAACACAAGTGCATTCATTTTCAAGAAAATTAACATGCTTTAATCAAACGTTAACATATTACATGGCTCTCTGCAATATATGATGTTCTTTGATCCATTGTGGCATTGAGCTTTTTTTTGTGCATAAATTCTATTATATATATATATATATATATACAGTGCTCAGCGTAAATGAGTACACCCCCTTTGAAAAGTAACATTTTAAACAATATCTCAATGAACACAAAAACCATTTCCAAAATGTTGACAAGACCAAGTTTAATATAACATCTGTTTAACTTATAACATGAAAGTAAAGTTAGTAATATAACTTAGATTACACATTGTTCAGTTTTTTTAGTTTTTTTTTTCACCTAATGCAATGACATTCAGACATGTGTGACAGCTCAAAGAGTACAGCAATGCCAAGATCCCTACATCTGATGCATGAACTGATACAATACATGCTTTGAATGCAATGGAAGTTGCTTTGGATAAAGGCATCTGCCAAATACATACATGTTAATTATTTAATTACCCTGATGTGTGGTCTCTGTGTCTCTGTGTGTCTGTGTCTCTGTGTCTGTCTCTGTGTCTGTGTCTCTGTGTCTCTGTGTCTCTGTGTCTCGTGGTCTGTGTCTGTGTCTGTCTCTGTGTCTCTGTGTCTCTGTGTCTGTCTCTCGTCTCTGTGTCTGTGTCTGTGTCTGTGTCTGTGTCTGTGTCTGTGTCTGTCCTCTGTCTCTGTGTGTCTGTGTGTCTGTGTCTCTGTGTCTCTGTGTTCTGTGTGTCTGTGTCTGTGTCTGTCTCTGTGTCTGTCTCTGTCTCTGTGTGTCTGTGTCTCTGTCTCTGTCTCTCTGTGTCTCTGTGGTCTCTGTGTCTGTGTGTGTCTGTGTCTCTGTGTCTGTGTCTCTGTGGTCCTCTCTGTGTTGTGTGTGTGTGTGTCTCTGTGTCTGCGTCTGTGTCTGTGTCTGTGTCTGTGTGTGTGTGTGTGTGTGTGGTGTGCACTCAGTACTGTGCAAAAGTCTTAGGCTTAGTATTTTCACCTAAATGTTCTATAAGGGTCTTGGAAGACGGTGTCAAAGTTCTTCTGGATTTAGTCTGTCTCGATTTGTTCTGTCTTCATGTCATTCCAGACAGACTGATGATGATCAGATCAGATCTCTGGTGTGGAGCAAACACAAATCTTTTATCTTAAGTGAATATCCTAATGGACTTTTACAAATTACTGTGTGTGTGTGTGTATGACAGTAGGATTTACAGAGGTTAAGCGGGCCAGATACAGTACATATGTCTGTGTGTCTGTGTCTGTGTCCTGTGTCTGCTGTGTGTGTGTGTCTCTGTGTGTGTGTGTGTGTGTGTGTGTGTGTTGTCTGTGTGTGTCTCTCTGTGTGTGGTGTGTGTGTGTGTGTGTGTGTATGACACAGTAGGATTTACAGGGTTAAGCGGCCAGATACAGTACACATAAGAGTAATGTAGTAGAGTGTACTGTATGATTAAAGTTCATTTGATTGTGGTGCGGGTTGTGTTTCTGAGGGGCTTTTTTGGCTGGAGTTTATTCAGCCCCGGTGATGTTGCAATACTCCAGACCACCCGTGCAGCTGTGAACTCGCTGCTTCACATGCGTCTATTTTTATGTATGTTCACATCTGCACACAAACCCAGATTTACGCCAATTCACAGCTCATTAAACTCCAGAAAGGGGTGTAAATGATATGATGCATGATGTTATCATGTTTACAAAAGAATCTAAGCATGAACAATATGCACCGCTGCATAATGCACTGCAGTTTTGCAGAAACAAATAAAGCATAAGAGCATGGGAAAAGAGTTAGTGTGCTGTAAAGTGTGTGTGTGTGTGTGTGTGTGTGTGTGTGTGTGTGTGTGCAGTGCAGTCGGCGGTGGAGGAGACGCAGAAGGGCGCGTTCTTTAACCAGGGTCAGGCGTGCACCGCTGCGTCACGCATCTACGTGGAAGAGCCGGTTTATGACGAGTTTGTGCGTCTCAGTGTGGAAAGAGCCAAGAATATATCGATCGGAGACCCTCTGGAGCCACGAACCTCACACGGGCCGCAGGTGAGTCCCTCATTTGAACTTCTGAGTGGATTCTCTTCTTGTGTGCAGACTGTTTATGTGCTTCTGCTGTTGGGTCAGATCGACCAGCATCAGTTTGATAAGATCCTGGAGCTGGTGGACAGTGGGAAGAAGGAGGGGGCGACGCTGGAGTGCGGAGGCTGTGCGGTGGAGAACCGAGGTCTGTTCATCCATCCCACCATCTTCTCTGATGTCAAAGACCACATGCGTATCGCCAAAGAAGAGGTACGATGCTCCTCTGCTCTGTGCTGGAGCATGTGCACTTTCAATAGTCAAACATATGGAAAAACAGCTACATGTACAGCAGGTGTAATACAATCGTTCATATAACGTTTACATTTAAAAAAAAGTATCTTTCTCTTATAATGACCCCCTTATGAAAAAAACATACAATTGTCCTATTTAGATGAAAGAATCCCCTCCATGGTTCATGCAGTTAACCATAACTTTTCTTTAAATGAATGGGAGGTCATTTATTTGAGATGAATGTACTGAACCTTATCTTTGGACTAAAGGTCTTCAGGTGACCGGGATCTGAATGGTGTCCTGTAGTGCCCCCTGCTGGAGGATTGTGCCGTTATAGACATGTGATGATAGCCAGATAGATAGGTCATTGATTAATTGTTGATTAAATCCATTTTTATGTATTGTTGAAACTATTTTCTTTATTTAAAAAAAAGTAAATAAAATATTTTAACATTGAAATTTCATTCATGTTTCTAACTATACAATATTTACTCATAATTACATCAATAATAACACTGTGATTGTTATATATATATAGTACACATTTTTTAATATTTGTTATATTTAAATATGTATTTAAAAATGTTTCTAATCATATAGTATGTATTCACAGTTGCAGAAATAATAATATATTTTTATTTTTATACATCTTTACATTTTATGTTTTTAAATATATAAATATGTAATTTTACATTTTCATGTTTTTAATCATACAGTATATAATATATACCAATATGTATTTATTTTCATTCTATACATTTGTATATATTTAAATATAAATATTTTAACATTGAATTTCATTCATGTTTCTAACTATACTATATTTACTCATAGTTACAGAAATAATAACACTGTGATATATGTATATATATATATACTAATTTATATATTTGTTAATATATTTGTTATATTTAAAGATATTTAAATTTGAAATTTCATTCATGTTTCTAATCATACAGTATATATACACAGTTGCAATAATAATAATTATAATAATAATAGTTAATCACATTTTATAACAATAATAAAATATATTTAATATTTGTATACTTGTAATGTATTTTATTTTATACATTCTTTATATTTACATATTTGAATATAGAAATATTTAATTTGACATTTTCATACCAATTTGTATATATTTTTCATTCTATA
>QVTF01019478.1:0-86994 GCA_003573665.1 Oxygymnocypris stewartii
ACCTAACACGAACCAACAATGAACAATTGGATTTATTAACTAATGTTAACAGAGATTAAATACTAAAACAAATGTTAAATTCATCTTAAGTTAACATCAAATGCCAAATCGCTCTGTAGTAAATGTCAAATCACTTTTAAAGAGGTAGTTCACTCAAAAATGCAAATTACCCCATGATTTACTCACCCTCAAGCCATCTTAAGTGTAAATTACTTTCTTCTTTCAGACAAATACAGTCAGAGTTATTTAAAAAAAATATCCTGGCTCCTTCAAGCTTTATAACGGCAGTGAGTAGTGGTTGAGATTTTAAAGCAAAATAAAGTGCATCCATCCATCTATCATAAAAAGTACTCCATGCGGCTCCGAGGCTTTAATATGTCCTTCTGAAGTGGAAGCGAAGCGTTTGTGGAATACTCTTGAACATATTTGAAAGATTCTATGCCTCGAACTTTAACATTTTGAAGCCACTAAACATCATCCGCTGGAATGCCACTTTAGTGAACGCACATACAAAGCTAGAGAATACAATTTATAAAGTTTTAAATACGGATATTTTTCTTATACAAATGCCTCTCTTCACTTCAGAAGGCCATTATTAAGGCTCTGGAGCCGTGTGGAATACTTTTATGATGGATGGATGCACTATTTTGCTTCAAAATCTCAACCACTACTCATTGCCATTATGAAGCATGAAAGAGCCAGGACATGTTTTAATATAACTCCGACTGTATTTGTCTGAAAGAAGAAAGTCATATACACCAAGGATGGCTTTAGAGTGAGTAAATCATGGGGTAATTGTCATCCTTGGGTGAACTATCCCTTTACGTTATTGTTAGTTAATGCGTTAAAAGTGTTTGTGTTTCCAACAGTACCTACATTTCTCATTTTTCATTCATGTGATTAGAACAACATGATGATGATGATGAAGAAGTGTTAATATAACCATATGTAAAAGCAATTTAAAACAACACGAGGCTGACTAAATATTGAGTTTCATTCATGTGAGATCTATTCCTTTAATTGCACACTTTATTAAAGACAGTTTCTTTACTAATCTACACTTACCTTAAAACATAAAGTCATATTGCATTTTTAGCAAATATTGCTTGCACCGTGTACGAGAGAAGGAGAAGTAATGCAAACTTGCAAAAGACCCTGTCATGACTTTATCCAGATAATAAAATGCCCAATTCCACTGTGGAGTAGTGCATTATACCTTGTCCACCTGAGGGTTTGATGCTTCCAGCGGATCCGGATTCTTGTCTCTGTAAACAAACAAAAATAGAACGGAGATTAATGTCTGTGGATATATTCAGAAGCAATCCAATATAGCCAATGAATGATGAGATGGGCATAGAAGATGTCAGTTTTCTGTCTCATTAGCTGATCAAAATTTAGTGCTGCATATCCTGAATTAATAACAATGAACAATGAATTTCAAACACTTCAGAAGAGCTTTGATGCTCTGACGCTAAAGCAATCTTCCTCGGCGCGTGTGTGTGTGTGTGTGTGTGCGCGTGCCGCTCGTTTTCTGCTGATGGCATTCTGTATGGATCTGGTTACAGTGGAAAGCGTGTCATTATATGCAGAGGGATTATTCGACACACACACACACACACACACACACACACACACACACTGGCACAATTTAATCATATTAGTCTCTCTCTCTCTCTCTCTTCCTCTGTCTCCTTCTACCTCAATCAATCCTCTTGCGTTCAGTTCTATCTTTGTCTTACAGGCTCTGATAAACGTGTGGAATTTGCATAAGAATGTTTGGCAGGGGGAAATCTGTGAACGCTTCACGTCGCCCAAATACAAAATGCTCGGTTATTGCTTTGCATTAAGGAGACGATGCAAGGAAATCATCCTGCTGGATGGTGTAGCGTATAGTTTCGTGGCTGTTGTGAGGATGGAGAAGGGCGCTGCTGCATAAATTACAGTCATTTGAAATGTCATACAGTGTAGAGAGTTGAATGCATTTGCACTCGGTGCTACATTGCACGATTAAAGCTAGAGAAACTAAATAGATGCTGAAATGTGAGCCCAAATTCGCAATCACTCAAGTTGGTTCAAATCAGCTGCACAATATTAAACAGGACAATAAGAGAATAAAAGTTGAAACTGTGTCGAATTTCATACAAAATTCTGCTGTAAAGCAACTTTAACAACACAGTGTCTGTCTAGCTCAAGTCAGTTCAATGTTGGTTCAGTAAAGTTCAATAATGAAACAAATATTCAGCAGCAGCTCTATAGAAGACAACACTGTCGTTATTCAGCTCGAGTCAGTTCAATGTTGATTCAGGAGGAAATATTAGAAAGTTCTGTAAAAAAGAAAAACAATACAGGTATTCAGAATGATTTGATGCAGAAAACACGTCCAGATACTGGACATTTATTTGTGCAATAATTTCCTCTATCTTTACATTTAAGTTAGTTTTATTATAAAGATATTTCAAAATATATATGTATAATTTAACAAAACTCTAAAGATAATCTTTAGCCAATTTCAAAATGAAAATCCCTTTTTCAAATTCTACATTATAGTGTTATAATAGAAGAAAAATAATCCGAATATTTGGTTGTTTTTTAATTGAATTGCGAAAAAAAAGAGAAATGCTACACTGGAATAAAAATACTATTCAACTTTTTTTTACTCAGAAATATAACAAATAATGAAAATAATTACAAATAAAAGTCAGGTAACACATTGAAGTCAAATGAGTCAAAAGACTGAAATAGAATTTTCTTTTAAAGCATGCTCCAATAATTATTTTGGGTCCAGATGGTTGCAGCATTCTCCAGCGGGGGAATTACTGTGAACTGCACAAATCATTGCACAAAGTGATGCATTCCCAGCCGATAAGAACATTTGAATGTTTAATGTACAGTTACATAGAGCAGAATTTTGGACTAATCTGATTTTACTATGGCCGGGGCCGTCCAGTTTAACACCACAGATCTAGAAAAGCTGCTGACAAAGAGTCCTGTGACTTGTTGGTCTTGGCTGGTAAGAATTAAAATCACTTATCGTGGTGTAAAGGTCAGGATGAATTAATGTATGTCAGGGCAGTTTATTCTGCTCCAGCACTTCTCATTTTCAAACACATTTCTAACTGCGCTGTTGCTACAAACCCGCAGTGAGACCCCCGCCCTGCTTCAGTTTCTGCTCGGAAAGGGGTGAAATGAGGGAAATCTCCTCACTGCAGAGGAATGCTCTCCTGTTTCTAATCCTGTCTATGTGAGGAAACTCTGGAGTGAGGAGCAGAGGGAGATATTTTCTGGCAGAATCAATATCAGCAGGGTTACATCCCTCCGTCCTGACAGTCTCAAACCACACAGACTCAGAGCTAATGCCATTAAACTTGGATTATTACATTGGGCTCCGGGGAGGCACAAACAAACACATTAATTGGAGTGAAGTGTCAGTCAGCGGTGTGGCATGTGAAGATGTGAGTCTGAGTGCGGTCAAATAAGGACGAGAGAGAGATTTTATAACATTTATTTAGCTAATCAGATGGACATCTGACCATAGCCACTTTAAGGCAAGTCAGTTCACCCGGCACCCATCTATCTATATAGGCAAGGATTTATTTTGTTACTAAGAATAATGCTTTGATCAGTGTTATTTTAGTATTATTTATATACTTTTATGGTATTTATTAAGAATTTCAATAACATTTTATTTTCAGTTTTCATTGTAATTTTAGTTTTAATAATTGTATGTACTGTACTTATGATGTTTTTATTCGTTTTCTTCTTAAATATTTCTATATAGGGATCCGATGCATCTATATTTGTTTTTAATTAAAAGTTTAGTACTTTTAGTATTTATATTAAAAGGGATAGTTCTCCAAAAAAAAATAATTCTGTCATTAATTACTCACCCTCATGTCATTCCAAACATGATAGACCTTTGTTCATCTTTGGAACACAAAAAAATATAGATTTTGATGAAATCTGAGTGCTCTCTGATCCTCCATAGACAGCAATGCAACTGAAATGTTCCAAGACCCAGAAACATAGTACGGACATCGTTAAAATAATTCATGTGACATTAGTGGTTCAATCGTAATTTTACAAAACTACGAGAATGCTTTTTGTGCGCAGAGAAAACTAAAATAACGACTTTAAAAGAAAATATCCCCCACGCGCTGTCTGCTGCAATTATCGAGAGTAGCAAAGATGAACGAAGGTCTTACGGGTTTGGAATGACATGAGGGTGAGTAATTAATGATAGAATTAGCACTTTTGGGTGAACTATCTCTTTAAAATTATTTCAGTCATTTTAATTTTTATATAATTTTAGCTTGATTTGACAGAAATTTATATTTAATAGGTTTATTTTTAGTTAACAATAACAACACTGGCATAATATTCAGTATCATATTTCAAATCAGCAAAAAGGCAAAAGTCGTAACACATTTTGCTGTTTTGAGACAACATTAATTATGACAACATTAATTCTGAATGTTCTCCGGATGTTAAAAAAAAATTGTTCTGGTTATGCCAAGGTTAAAGGAACATTAAATTTGATAATTTTGCAAACATAATGGGAATGTTACTATTGAGTGTTCTCTGAACGTTCAAACATCCATTTTTTTAATGTTTCAAATATGGTTTTCCTGGTTATGCGAATGTTAACATTCAGTAACATTATCATTTTGAAAACATTACTTTACTTTTAAACATTAGGAGAGTAGTAACATTTTAAAAATGTCAGCAAAACATCCAACTAAAACCTTGAACAATGTATAAATAATGGTTTTGTTTGAACATTTTGAGAACATTACACATAACTTTGAATAAAAGTTCTATTAACATTACTGGAAGAACATTTGTCTGTCACTTTGAAAGAACCTTTCCAGAACATTAGCCAAAGTTCTGAGAACATTCCCTGTTGGCGCTGCCAGGCTCACCTCTGCAGTCCAACAATGCAAACGACAATCTTAGTTATCCCAAAGAAAAGCAGGGACACACAATCACATTAATGAGAGAATGACTGCAGGAAATAATTAGTTCATGCATAAACACCGGCTCCATTTGGACGCGGCGAACAGAGAGAGGCAGTTTTGGATGAAGCTTTTTCACCCTCCTCGTTCTCTCTCTTTCTCATCCGCCATATGCCTCCCCCATATTGTGTGTTCATTAAGAACAATGATGAAAACGATGATTGCAATCATAAACTTCATTAGCTGCAGTGAAGCAAGGATTGGCAATGAAACCCATGTGTACTTCACGGAGCAATAAAAATTTAAAGAGAACAGGATGTTTACTGCTTCTCAGTGAACAAACACGCTCGGACCCAAAGGGCTGCAGCGGATGAGAATTACGGCATGTAAAAATATGGATAAAAACCCTTTTACTTGTCATTTAATGTCAGCGGTGGAAAATAAATCTAACGTCAAGCATGACTTAGGTGTCAGACTCAGACTTCTGCAGATCCAAGCTTTGCAGTGAATTGAACGTGATGCCACAGAGATGCCCTGAGCTCAGCACACCATGCCCTTCAGAGCAGCGCTTGGCATCGCAACAGCATCCCTCTCCTCGCAGTTTGAGCATGCACTGCTGTGACACTAATGAAGAACCTCATTTATTTCCACTCACTCTGACAGCTGGATTCACTAATTAATAGAAATGCGGTTTAAACCCCATTTACCGACGATCAGTGAACCGAACGCTGACAGCTTCCTCATCAAAGGTGATTTATGGACATTTTTCTGGTTTCCAAAAAGCTTTTTTTTCAACCAACGGCGAGTACAAATCATGCAGCTTATAGCTTTGTCTCTAAAAATGTGAATCAAACACTGTCCACTAAAGATTCACACTCAAAAAAAGGAGCACATTTTAAACATCTTCCAAATTCTTGTGTTAAACGTCTGAGGAATTTACCAAAAAATACTGTATTCCATCCTTTCTGTTCGAAGCCATTTGGAGAGCTATTTTAGAATCATTTGGCAGCTCGAGATCTCAGAAAGGCTTCCATGCTGTTCTCAACATCTATTAAGAATTTAAGGGAAAAACACACAACTAGGACACAGACGGATAAAGGGGGGGGGGGGGGGGGGGCTGAGATCCGATGCGTCATATTTGAAGGCTAACAGATGCTCGACTAAATGTAGGAAGCAGGCTGGAGGATGGGAACTCAAACGGTGGCTTTTATTTGAGTGCCTCGCCACCAGAAAACACTGCAGGACGTAAATACTGAACTGATGAATGTGTGAAACCACATGCTGATGATTCCATAAATGATTATCTCCAAGCAGATCTATGCTGGAATGGATCGCAGCTTATTTTTGGCACAGAAATTAATTGTATTCCATAGCAATCATATTAACTGCAGTCGAAAAAATCTTTAATAAATCTGTAAAAGATGGCTTGCCACTTATTGCTAATGGTTAAATAAGGATTTTTGGCACAGAAACCTCTTGTGTCTAACAGTATTCATAATCAAATGCAGTCAAAGAGTGAAAAAGAAGGCATGCTGCATTGCTAATTGCATTTATTAACAGCTAACAACTTAAATTAAACAATGATCAACAAGAAAATTAACAAGAAAACTAATTCTACTGGACAAACTCAATTTATATATTAAATGACGATCTTGCATCTCGATCCAATCTCGTAATTTAACATTTTATCGGTCCCCTAATGAACATTTAAATAAATATATTATTATGCAAATGTAAATATACAAATGCATTATTTTTTATACAAATATAAAATATATTATAAATCTACTTTTTTGTTATATATACTGTTATATATATACACTGTAAAAAATACTTAAAATGTCATGTTTAATTTAATATGTTACTTGCTAAAATTGAAAAATGTAGATTACATTTAATGAATATTGGGTCTGTGTGTATAATTATTAAATTAATATTGATTTAATTATAGTGTATATAATAATAGACTTATATCTATTTTAATTTAAATACATTATTTGCCTGATAAAACGGAGTGGAATGCAGTATGAATTTATCTGATTCCAATAAATAATCCGAGGATCTTAATTATAATAAAAAATAAATTTTATATTTAGCTTTATATTTTCTCAAGAAAAATATGAATGCTTTGGATTTATCAGATGATGATGCTAATGGACCCTTTTCACAAGACTGTGATGATGCGTTTAACTGTCATCAGCATCGTAAATCCTCAAAAGGTTTTCATATTTGTATTTTGTTTTTATGTATGTACATTTATAACACTATTCTTTGTATTATATTACCTTTGCATCAAATTACACAGAAATATTTTAAGCTAATGCAGCGTCTGGGAGAGATGTTAATTTGACATCGTTTGCTCTTCTGACTGCCGTTAGCAGTTATTCTCAATTTTTTACTTTTTATTGAAAGTCATGAAAACATTTTTGTAGAGTTTTTATTTTGCTATTTGAGCAAATGGGAATTAAAAAAAATATATTTATGGTACTCATCAAATCACTGATCTTCAAGTTAACCCAGCTATGACGACTTCCGCTGCGGAGAAACCGTAAATGTGTAAAAGGTGCATTGGTTTCTAAGGTATTGTTGAGTGTGTTTTAGCACAGTATTATGCAGTTTCTAGAGTGTTTTGTTTGGCATGTTTCTAGGTGGTTGCTAGGGTGATTAAGGCACTCCCCAGGTGAACATTTTACTATATATTCCTATCTGTTATTTGGACTAGATGTCCATATATCAGTTTATAGTAATGCAAATTTACTACTAACTTTCTGAAAGGTCAGTAATTCTTGTGCCAGAGCAAATTTACATATTGATATGAACTGAATTTATATGAAAATATCAGGGCGTTTCACTCTGGTGTCTTCTGAGCTCCGTTTACGACTCAACTAAAATAATATGCTGCTCAATGCAGAAGAGTTTGTGTGATTTACAACATTATCTCCAGGAATAGCACTAGCGCTGAGGCAACACACTGTTCCAGAAATCTGCCCCTCTGTTTTATTGTTCAACAAGCCTAATGAATAAACAGAACGATGGGGAAAACAGAACGAGAGCATGAAATCAGGGGAAAACACTGGGGAGACAGAGAAAGACAGGTGAATAGCTAATCACACTTGAGGAAACGAGTACAAATGATTGGCAGCTGTTTTATTGGCCGTCTTGTTACATGTACATCCTGTTTCATAGGCTTACTTCCTTTTCCACTATCCTGTACATGCATTTTGCGATAATGGAAACTATTTTTTCTGCTGGGATAATCCAAGCAAGACTAATGACGCCGACTGCATGGACTCCTCATCAAATATTTAGCGACATTAGCGGTGGCAGCAGCCTGCCTTCAGGCGCCTCCCACCCCGCACCTCCCTTTCCCCGCATAAGACGAGGACACCACTGCAGGGGTATTTCCTTCTGCCCTGACACGTGCCCCCACCCTTCACGCAGCACACTTCTGAGGTAGGAAGATTCAACCACCCGGCAGATCAAGCCAGAAAAATAAAGCACACCCCATTCGCCCCATCCGCCATCTTATGAGAGATTTCAAAACGCAGAGCACCAGTCCAAAGTTTATGTTAATATCACGCCACAGGAATATTATCCTCCAGTCACTACATGCCACCTCAGTACAACAAAAATATTTGTCTTAAAAATTTAAATAAATTAAAATTATTCTGAATTCATCTTAATTAACATGACATGGTTACATAAGTTCTTTATATATATATACACACAGTTTATCATTGAACATTGCAGAAGACATTTATCACTAAAATGTGTTTCAGGTATACAGAATATTATTATCAATACTTGATGTTATGTGTAATATATTAGATATATAAATATATTAGATATATTTTATAGAATATTTTTAAAGTTCCTGTGGCTTAGTGGTAGAGCATTGCGTTGGTAGCGCAAAAGGTTGTGGGTTCAATTCCCAGGGAACACACATACTGATGAAAACATGTATAGCCTGAATGCACCGTAAGTCGCTTTGAATAAAAGCGTCTGCTAAATGCATAAATGTGAATGTAAATATTGTGAAAAAGTTAGGACACCCTATTGAATTCCATGATTTTCCATATAAGGACATTAAATATTTAAAAGACCTTTTACTAAAAAAAGGAAAAAAATATTGTCCTTGTCAGGTATTAACATTTTTAAAATAAAACCTCAGATGAACAACAACACATGACATATTGCACCATGTCATAATTAACAAAAATAAATCCAAGATGGAAAAACCATGTGTGACAAAGTTGGGACACCCTTACTGTTAGGAATTAAGAGGGTAAGTAGCGGTCAGACACTGACAATCAAATGCCTTTGACTAACTGATCATCACCTAGTGTGAGCACCTCCATAAAAGCAGAAGTTTTGGCAGTTTGCTGGTCTGGAGCCTTCAGGTGTGTGTTAACACAATGCCAAAGAGGTAAGACATCAGCAATGATCTTCGAGAAGCAGCTGTTGCTGCCATCTATCTGGGAAGAGTAATCCAAACATATTGAAGTCCATCATTCCACAGTGATGAAGATAATTCACAAGTGGAAGACACTCCAAACACATCCCAGCAACATACCAGCAAATTCCCCCCAGGACCTCATGTAACGCTCAGAGAAATGGCAACCCAAGAACGTCAATGCAGACGCTACAGGCCTCAGTTAACATGTTAAATAATAAAGTTCATGACAGTACAATTAGAAAAATATGAGACAAGTATTGCATGTTTGGAAGGCTTGCCAGAAGAAAGCCTCTTCTATCTAAAAAACATGGCAGCATGGTTTAGGTTTGTAAAGTTGCATCTGAACAAACCATGAGACTTGTATAATAATGTTCTTTGGACAAATGGAGATGTCTGGCCATAATGCACAACAGCGCGTTTGGTGAAAACCTAAAGAGCACATTAACACAAACACCTCATACCAAAATTCACACATGCTAGTGGAGGGCTGATGATTTTGGGCTTGTTTTGTAGCCACAAGACCTGGACACTTCACAGTCATTTAATCGAGTCTGAAATCTGTATACCAAAATATTCTAGAGTAAACCATGAGGGCATCCATCTGACAGCTAAAGTTAGAGAAGCAACATAAGGAGCAACATTGTAAAGAAGAGTGGGCCAAAATTCATCCAGAATGATACGAGAGACTGCTAAAGTCATACAGAATGATTACATCAAGTTATTGCTGCTAAAAGTGGATCTACAGGCAGGATATAAATTCTATTGATATCCACTGTTCAGTGTGCAGGGAACAGTGAACACTAGAAACCAGAGTGCAGCTTTTTAGTGCAACTTGAGCCAGACACTAGAAGTGTGCGGTAAAATCTTCTTCATAGACTCTTTAATGGTCTATTTTTCTCTCGATCCACATCTAATCCTCCTCTTGCCCTAATATACCTTCTTGCATTCATTCATGCTCTTTCTATCCTGTTCAATGACATTTCTCTTTCAGAGCAGCTGCAGGGATTACAGCTCAAGCGGTGAGGCTGGGCAGAGAGCTGCGGCCGGACTCTCTCTGGCAGTTTAGAGGGATTACCGGGGATCCGAGCGGAATCTGTGTGTGTTGTCAGAATGATTATGGTTTAACGGGATGGTGAATCACAAACATGACTGTGATAAACAGCAGACACATTACGGTGGACGTAATTCATCACACAGCGGATGCAGGTGATGCATCAGACATTATGAAGCAGGCGCAGAGATTGAGGGAGCATTTCATGAGCTTTAAAGTGGAACGGATCACATCCGACGCTTTACAATTTGACATGTTGGAGATATTTATACAGCCGATCATGTGACAGGGCCCTAAAGCCAGGTGCACGTCATACAGGTTTTTTGTTTGTTTGTTTGGAATGGCAGATTTTTAGCTTTTGCATCAAATCAAATACTCGTTTAAACAAGAAAATCTGGTATAAGAAAGACTGACATTATACAAGATATATTTCTGAAAACAAGTTTTACCCTATATGTGTCATATTTGATATGCAATTATCTAAGGCCTTTACATTATCACCATGATTAAAACTTGATGATCCTTGCATCATGTTTGAGAAAAATCTGGTTCAAATGTGAGCATCAAATATAGTATTTTTTTTTTCTTTGGTCTTTCCATCATCATTGTATAGTATTGCATTATAAAATATTGATATGTATTTTATGTAAATAGCCTGTTACACTGCTAGAGGTAGTGTTATTTCTGTATCGTTGAGATACTATTATAGTTTTTATTCATATTTTGAATATTGAATATTGAATATATTGTCTATAATTTCAGTATTTTAGTTAATTTAATATACATCAAGTACAGCAACTAGCTAAAATAAGTTATATGGTTTAATATATATATATATATATATATATATATAATGGTTTTAATTTAGTTTCAGTTTTATCTATCTATAATAACGCTGATATAAATTTCTTATTGCTTTATATTACAAGCTATAAGAATTTCATCTTACCTTTTGGCCATATAAATATCAGCAACTGCACCAAATTGCATATTTTTGTTCAGTTCGAGCCTCTGAATAAAAATTTGTTGTTTTTCTTTGAGTATACTCTTCTATATCATATGAGCAATTAAACACTGATATGTCAAATATTATATTTAACAAACAGATGCAAACTTTTATGTACATCTATTTTTATATTTTGACTAAAGGCTAAAAAAACTGTTCAATTCTTTTCTTACTTTTATGTCACAAGTAAGGTTTTACAGGGTTAATATCTTGCGATTTTACTTCTCAAGATTTCTTTTTGAATAATGTTTAAATGTTATTTTTAAACAGATTTCAGTCTTGTGCTTCATCATTTGGAGGCAAAAGGCATTGTCAACTGGTCATCAGCCCCTCTGGTGATTGAGTAGTTTTGTAGGCGGTTGGCTTAAGAACTGGTCTTGTCTTCTGGTGTCAGCAACTAGATCAAATTTCCATGTGATCATCTGTCTCAGAATTGCTGTATGCTCAAATTTGTCCATCACTGTCCTCCAAGGGTGGATGTAATTCACTTACAAACGCCTTTAATCTGCAGATTGGTGATTCAAAAAGGTGAGACGGACACAGTCAGTCTGCCAACCATCCTTTTTTATGCCAGTATTTCAGCATTGCCGCTTTCAATGAATCAATAGCCCTTCAAACCGCAAGATTCTTCTGAGGAGCGAGCGGCACAAATCCCTTTCTGCCGATAATGGCTCCAGGTTCTGACAAGCGGTTCAATACTGTGTACACATTGCTGATACATCAGGGAAACAACTGCAGTGCTGAGTTGCAGGAGAGTTTGCTTTGGAGTCTGCTCAGGGCAACTGACCAAGGAAATAAACAGTAAATCTGCCCCCGTGCAATGCGGGATCTGAGATCTAGTGCCGCGCCGTCAGATGTTTAATGCAGCGAGAGGAAGATGAAAACATAAATGAGCAGGAGGAACAGAACAGAGCGCAGCGTGTTTGGGGGGTCGTTGTTTATGCGTGTGCAGTCTGGTTCCCCCATGCACACAGTCGAGCGCACATTTCCTCTTTATCCGTGTGGAAGATGCAGAAGCGCTGGGCCGTAATGTGTAAGAATCAATTGTCAGGCCTGATTACATCCTGTGTTTGCACCTCGAGGGGCCACAAGTTGCTTTTGATCTTCGTCAAGTTCATAGCTGCGTTCACCACAGCACATGGAGCTTCTCAGTTCAGATGTAGCTCCAAATTTATCAAGCGCATTGTTTAGGTTTGCGAGGGTAACCAAGTTATTTCACGTTATTTTGCACATTTTAACCCTCATTCTGCAAAACATATTCCAACATTATTTTGAGCCCTGCAGCAACTCTACTGCTAATGTAACACCAATATGAAAATCACCTTTTAGTCTAAATAATGAGTAGGGGTGCTCCTATCGGGATTTTTGAGGCCGATTGCTGATCACAGAAAGCAGTAGCTGCCGATCCGATCGCCGATAACGATCTTTTTAAAGTCTTCTTTTTATCATATATAATTATTTATAGTGATGATCCAATCAAGATTTGTAGACATTTATTCAGGGGTTGAATTTCATTTTTTTAAATTAATTCCCCTATTAGGTAACTCTTGTGAGAGAGGATTTTTAATTTGAAGGGTGGGGAAGGGCATTTTTTTAAGACATTTTTAAAAAGTATATATTTATCTCACCTAAATGTTTGATCATGCACTGCATTTTTATTTTGACAATCATTCAATTGTTGCAAAATAGCTTACACACAGCACAAGCCTGATTTCCTGAGCTGTATGTGAGATGGGCCTTTTACACCAGGTTCACACACATACTCTGTTTGCAGTGCATATGCAGTCCATTTGCAGTCCATGTAAGCAGTGAAAAGGGAGAGAGAGGGGGAGAGAGGGGTGTATGGGTGTGGTCCCCCTATGCATGGGGTGGGTGACAGGGCAAATATATCAATTTTCTTTTTTTTAGAAAAATCCTGATTTTATCACGATTCTTTGACATGTTGGTTTTTCTATTTTGCAAGTTGTTTGAGCATTACAGCCAGAATCATTTTGCTATTATAAAGACAAAAGCCTTTCAAAGGTAACAAAATATGAGTCTATTTGTGAACCTTGTTTGTTTTGACAGTATTAGCACGAAACATAACTTAGTTCAGTAATCAGGCACTGTTTGACGGGCTTTTTATTTAGCACACTTTGGATTTATGTGCTCAGAAAAGGCGCTCGTCAGAACAGCCCACGAATTAAACGTTTAACCAGTAAGGCTTTAAAGCAGATAATGTACTTTTGTGATTGTGAATAAGTGCAGTGTCCCGTGAGAGTAAGTTAACTCTATATATACTGCTGAGTTAACACTGATGTTAATGTATGGCTCTGTACAGTATATTGATACGGCAGGCGGTGCCAGAACTCCAGCTGATAGAATGTGCGCTGTAGCATGATACCATATTTCTTCAAAAGCAGATCGTGGAGACATTTTCATTGTCCACGATCAAACATCTTCATATCGCACATCCATACCCTTGGTAGAAATCACAGACTGGTGGCACCGGACCACAAGGGCACTTGTGCCACCCCCCCCACCCTCAGTGCCCTGTGCACGCCATTCTCTCTGTGTGTGTGTGTGTGTGTGTGTGTGTGTGTGTGTGTGTGTGTGTGTGTGTGTGTGTGTATACATACACATACATACATATATACATTCATACATACATACATATTTTCATTTACATTTAGTTATTTAGCAGACACTTGTATCCGACTTACAAATGAGGACAATGGAAGCAATCATAATCAACAATGTATATATATATATATTAGTGCTGTCAAACGATTAATTGTGATTTATCGCATGCAAAATAAAAAAAATTGTTTACATAATATATGTGTGTGTGTACTGTGTATATTTATTATGTAGATACACATGCATATATGTTTATATTCTTATAACATATTTGTCTTAAATTTATACATGCATGTGTTTGTTTTTATATATACGTAATAAATATACACGACACACACACATACATTATGTAAACAAAAAGTTTTATTTTGGATGCGATTAATCGTGATTAATCATTTGACAACACTAATATATATATATATATATATATTATATATATATATATATATATTATTATTCTTATTAATAACACAGTAATAATAATATTATTATTCTTATTAGATATAGCTTATTATTTTAATTTAAAAGCTTTCATTTTTATTTTGTATTTAGGAAAATAGTTAATTTGTAAGCATATTCAATTTTAAATATAAATGTATATACAAATATTTATTAGTAGGCAAAACTATTTATAAAAGAAATACTGTCTGAAAATGTATCTGATAAATATTTTTTTTTATCTTTGAAAAAGCTGAGATGTATTTTTTAAGTTAACATTTTAAAACTACATGTAATTTAAAACTACATTTCCCATGATTCTCAGCATCAGTTATTTTTATTTTTTTGCATTAGCACAAAGAATGCTTCACTTCTCAGTAATATGAAACAATAGAAAACATATGAAATGACTTATCTCGTTAAATTTATTTTGGCTAAAACCACTTGAGTACACTTCACATTGCAACTATGACTTCTGATCCACACACAAGAACTTCTCAGGAGCACTTAAAGATGGTCTTTATACCAGATGTCAGAAGCGGACCCTTATTATGGTTCAGATCCAAATCCACCTGGTGTTACATAATCCTAAACAGCAACAAATGTCATCTACAAATCCGCTTAATATCTCCGCGTGGACAGCAGTTCAATCTCTGCTCTGCCTCCAAATCTGGACCTTTTGGATTTAGTACCATACCCACATTCTGTAGCTTTATGTACATGTTTGCTAACGAATACACAGCGGTAGCTTTTCTGGGAATAATGGGAAGGCAAAGAGAAAAAGTGATTTCTCCACTCTCAAATGTCGGAAAGACCAATCAATCCATAAATCAGTGGAGGACAGGTCATCGCTGATTGTGCTTAATCCTGATCTCTTTGTCTGATCTCATCAGTCTGTGCGATGAGTTTTCACTGCATATTAAATCCTGTTTAAACAATGACTCAGATATCTAATCAGGTAAATGTGTCACAGAGCCCATTTCAGGCATAAGAGAATACACTCCAAAACATATCAAATCCTAATGCTCCTAACGCTCCCCCTCAAATTCAGACAGACTCTTGTAAACCGGACAGCTGCTTTGTTTTGCAGTCTCTTTTTTTATTTACTCACGCTCATGCTATTTAAAAGCTGTTTCCAACTTGAAACTGGGGCTACCAAACCCAAAAAATTAGTGTATTGTAAAGGTGGTTCATATGATTCACACAACTAAAACAATTTTTTTTTGCTTTAAAAAAATCTAATTATAAACATGTCAAGGTGGTTCTATGTGCATAGTAATGAAACAATTTATCCTGCTCTAGCATTTGTGGATTCCATGTCCTTCCTCTGTTCATTTAACTGACAGATGTGCTAGAATGGGCTACCAGGGCCAGCAGATTTGTTTGAAGATGCGCATACACCACCAGCATACATCTTATTGAGCTCTTTTAGCAAATATACGTTCAGGCATGTTTTAATCTAGACTAAAATGATCATTTATATAACATACATTTCCTGCTCCTGCTATGAGGGAAGCTCCTCATCCACTGATGCTGCAGTGGGTCGGCGCGCACTATGCACAATAGCACGCGCGCTCACTATCAAAGACAAGGCGCGCGCGCTTCGAGCATTTCGAGCGCGTGCAAGGCAGTAGACGATGGTAAGTTCGAATCATTTCTAGAATCGGTTCTTTCGAACACTCAATTCAGAAAACAAATCAGCGGTTCTTGCGTCATCACGTGTCAATGGCGTTCTAAAACGTTCCAGTTAAGTAACGTTATATAGCTAAATTGTTGTTTGTCATTTCATGTCTAATAGTTAAGTTTATTGCAGCCACGATTCAGCTCATTAAAAAAACAAGAAGCATTTAAATATAATTAGCATTTAATAGAATAGCAAAATGTAGGCTATTCTCACTTATATCGTTGTAGACCTTGTTTATAAAAAATATTTTCTTCATTAAAACACTCTGTTTATTAAATTTTCATAATATATTTGTATTTGTTAACATTGCTGCTTATGCTACTTTTGTCATATCGGTTCAATGAGTCGGTGAATCGTGGACCGTTGCGAATCTAACAGAGGATATTAGTTTGTCAGTGGAATATGAACAGGGAATCACAGGGGAACAATAATAAAGATGATTCTAGGTCTACTGAGTGAGCCTTTAACCCAGATGAGTACGAGTAGGACATGTCCACAAAGAAACGATTCTATATTTAAAGAATCAGTGCGTTGCTGAATCGAAAACAACCCAGAACGATTCAGTTCGTTTTTAGAATGAATCAATTTGACTTGTTCTGTAAACCAGTTCAATGTATTTAAAAGGTCCGAACGAGATATCCCACTAAACGGCTGTGTTTAAGAGTTAGACTCATCCCTAATTTAAAGATAAATCCTAAAAAGATCAGCCAGAAAGAGTCCAGACAGCTAGGCGGAATACAATGCCTAAAACTATCTGTAATGGCTCCATGTGCACAGTAGCTAAGTAAAAACTAAAACGAATTATTTAAATAAATATTCATATTTGTATGCAAACATTATCAAAAGCATTTGGTGCATCAAAATAGCCAACTACAAATTCGACTAATTCGAAAGATCACGAGAGCACATTTACTAGCTGCTTATCATCAATAAACATCACAGTGTGATCCCAGGTTATTGTTGAGTCTTAACTGACAGCTGTCATTTGTTGCATCATTAATCAAAGCGTTGATTATGCTGATTCGACAATCTGCCTGCGCGCGCAGATGCAACAGAACAATATTCCCAATACCTCGCGCTCTTCTAAGCTTTACAAAGCACGTTGTTCTGATAAATTGATGCCATTTCAGTTTTTAAAAAATGTTTTACGGTTGTAATGAAGAAAGCATCCGCTCAAACTCCGCAAACGCCGAAATATTACACTGCAATCAATGGAAGTTCAAGGCATTGTTTTAATGTAGCATGTTCAGGTCTCCCCAACACTGAAAGAGAATTTCCTCCTAGGGAAACCCCATTAGCTCGTTGCAGTACAGTAATGCATCGTGCACCGAGGGTTACAGTAGACTATACGAGGAAAGCTCACCTCACTCATGCTGTATGATGAGTATGATGATGAAGGGTGGATTCGGCAGAAGAGCAGCAGTGATGCAGTCCTTCAGTCCGCGCGCTGCGTGGGTTTGTGCGCCTGCTGGAGTTTTATACTTGGAGCTCCAACTCCCTTTCTTGTCATCACGTTTGCACTAAACCAATGGAAAGCTGCCGGTGTCAACGCTTCTGATCTCACCACTTTAATCTTCTGAATAATCACCGAAGCGCACAATTGCAGCCTTTACGAGTTCCTCTAGAAATGTACAGCATGAGAAATTACATATTTTGATGCATAAGAATTCAATATAATATGTGTGTGTGTGTGTGTGTGTGTGTGTGTGTGTGTGTGTGTGTGTGTTGAGGGTTAAAGGCTAAAAAAATAGTAGATTTAAAAAATAAGACAATGCAACCATGATAGCAACAATTTAGAATCTCTACTACTTTGAAGAATACATAATTCTAATTAATAAATACATATTAGTACTAATAATAATATAAATAAAATAATAGGCTAGTAATAATTAAAATATGTATACAATAAATGTATATATGCAACCAAGTAAATCCCCAGTAAGTGTTTTCAGTTTGCATTACAATTAGCAGAAATGAGACTTATTTAATGTATTCCCTCCACAACCTGACAGCAAATGTGCTTGTGCACCTCGGTACAGATCCGGCATCTCCCTCCTAGAGTCAGCATGCAGCCCTCGACTCGCTTAGATTCAGATGAACGCTAGTGCAAAAGCTTCACTGCAGCAGTGGTTCTTGGCATGAATGACGTTTGGATCAATGTAATCTTTAAAATAGCAGCAGGGAGATGCCTCACCGGCAAAAGACCTAGAGCCAGCCCTGTTGAAGAGAACGGTCCTTAATAAGGGGATATCTTAATAAATGATTTGTATATTAGCATATGCATTGATTGAGCATGTTCAATGCAGAAGGGAAACATGCAGTTTTTTCCTTCGCTGCAGCATGTGAGCTTGGGGAAAGTTCCTGTTTGCATGCTGCCACCCACAAACTAACACAATTTCATTGTGTTATTTGGTGCATCAGATTCACATACGGTCTTCATAATCGCTGAGCAGCGAGTTTGGTTATCACAGATGTTATCATCTCTCTTAACAGATGAGCTCCATTAAACACAAGCTATTCCTCTGGTGCTGTGCAAGATAAAGCTACAGTGATGCAACTACAGCCAGATCAGAATTGTGTGACATCTCTGTCTTTGTTCCTTGAATTCCCATAATATTTTTTATTTGCTGGCTTGTTAAATGACAATCGATTGTTTCCATTAACGCAAGCTGTAAGACCAGTTTAAACAGAGACATTTAAATGGAGATTGGAAATTTAAAGCCAGTTCGTGGTGTTCTCTAATGACTCACACTTGGCCAAACAGGCCTTACAGGGCACTTGTCACCATGGATTTTGAGAAGAACTAGGTATAAATGGACGAAAAACATTTACAGAAAGAAAACCATTTTATCTGTTTTTGCATTTCCAGCACTTTAAAGAAATAGTTCACTCAAAAATTAAGATTTTCTTAAAATGTACTCACCCTCAGGCCATCCAAGATGTGGATGAGTTTGTATCTTCTTTGGAACAGATTGGGATAAATGTACCATTTCATCACTTGCTCATCAATTGCAGTGAATGGATGCCGTCAGAATGAGTCCAAACAGCTGATAAAAATATCACAATAATCCACAAGTAATCCACATGACATCTTGTGAAGTGAAATGCTGTGTGTTTGTATGAAACAAATCCATCGATAAGGTGTTTTGACTTTAAACCATCACTTCTGGCTGAAATATGAGTCCAACATCCATAATGCTTCCTTCAGTGAAAAGTCCATCCCCAGTTGACCTCTCACATTAAAATACACTGATTTTTTTTGTAACTGTTTTGAACTGTTGTTACTTGTAAACGGTGCTTTATCTGTGTATATTTCTCTCCTGATTCAGACAAGTTGACTTTTCCACTGGTGAAAGCAATGTTATATATAGATGACTTGTATTTTGGTAGGAAGTAATGAAGCAAACGATGGTGTTTGAAGTTGAAAAGACCTTAATGATGGATTTGTTTCTAAAAAACATGCAGCTTTTCTCTTCACACAACATTAATTGACGGACTGGAGTGGTGTGGATTACTTGTGGATTATTGTGTTTTTTTTATCAGCTGTTTGGACTCTCATTCTGACGGCACCTATTCACTGCAAAGTATCCATTGGTGAGCAGGTGATGTAATGTTGCATTTCTCCAAATCCTTTATGACGATAAACAAACTCGTCTACATCTTGGATGTCCTGAGGGTGTGTAAATGTCTAGCAAATTTTCATTTTTGGCTAAACTATTCCTTTAATTCAATTCACAGCCCTGCAGTGGGTCACTGCTCTTTTCTTTACATAAGAGAATTGTGCTCGGGTCTCTGCTCTTTCTTGAGTAAACAGTGCCGCAGACAGTCCCTGTTTAATGGCGCAGCCTGGTGTCATATAATGTCTCTGCTGCCTCCGAGCTCTGAATTTGATAATTACCCACACCTCAGAGCAGAGGTGGAAAGAGTACAAAAATATTGTACTCAAGTAAAAGTACCATTACATTACTGAAATTTTACTTAAGTACAAGTAAAAAGTAGCTCATTTAAAATTTACTCAGAGTAAAAATTACTTAGTTACATTTTAACAATGGGAGGGAGGGAAAAATGGGATAGACCAAAGATGTCAAACTCAGTACCTGGAGGGCCACAGCCCTACACAGTGTAGATATTACCCTAATTAAACACATCTGATACAGCTAAACTAATCATTTAGGCTTATTTGAAAACTACATGGTGTGTGTGTTGGAGCAGGGTTGGAACTAAACTCTTTAGGGCTGTGGCCCTCCAGGAACTGAATTTGACACACCTGGGATAGGCCTATAAATCTCAAACTAGGTGTTTTTAATTAAATGAATCGGTTAATTAGAATAATAAGACATTTGGGCTGTTACCAGGCAAATTAAATCAGTATCAACAAAATGCATCTTTGCAATGCAGAGGAAACACAGAAGCTTCATCTGAAGTGGTATAGATGTATTACACACTGACATAAATAATGTCACAAATGCAGAAATAATGTTTTGATATAAAATGTGACCCTGAACCACAAAACCATAAGGGTCCATTTTCCTAAATTTCGATTTATACATCATCTGAAAGCTGAATAAATCATATTTCCATTGATGTATGGTTTGTTATGATCAGACAATATTTTAAAATCTGGAATCTGAGGGTGCAAAAAATCCAAATATTGAGAAAATCTCCTTTAAAGTTGTTCAAATGAAGCTCTTAGTTTTGATATATTTACAGTAGGAAATTTACAAAATATATTAATGGAACATGATCTTTACTTAATATGCTAATGATTTTTGGCATTAAAGAAAAAATTATAATTTTAACCCATACAATGTATTGTTGGCTATTGCTATAAATATACCCCAGCGACTTAAGACTGGTTTTGTGCTCCAGGCCAGGGTCACACATGTTAAATAGTCATTTGAAATAAAAAAATAAAAATATACTTTAAATGTTAAATTAGAACCACCAGTAGGTGTCAGTAAGTCACTCATAAGTGAATCATTGCGATTGAACAGAATCGTTTAAACGGTTAATTCATTCAGAAACAAAACACGTCATTGCTCAGAGTCAGAGACGCAAAACTGTGTATGATGGCTGTGTTTGGTATTATTTTTGTTGTCGAAATAGAGCAAAAATAGGCAATATGGTGTCTAAAACGTAAGTCTCTTAATTAACTTCTTATTTTTTGAACTGTTGTAAAAAGCAAAACTACAGGCATATTTAATCATGGTGATTTTTTGAGAAAAACGGCATTCTTCATGTTATGTTGACTTACTATATTAAATTATATAAATATATACATTTTCTGCTTCTATATCTTCAATTTTGTGATCATTCTAAATGCATTTTAACAGACTGAATCACGCAGTGAAAGAAAGCACTCCACATGCACGCGGACTAGTCTAATCTAACGTTACTAGATTTCACGGCACACTGTTTAGAGTGATTTGTTTGGTTTTTGGCAAAATACTGATAATGTCAAATCGCACATCGTTAAAACAACAATTACAATATTATCTCAGATGATATTGCACACCCTGCACCACTGTCTTTTTGGCTCATTTGTGCAAAACCTTTTGCTAAACCGTCAAAGCTTCATTTTAACCACCAATGCAACGATGTAAGTATTTACCTTATCTCTACATGCTTGCGAAGGGCGATGTCGAGATTTTATAAGCTGCTAGTTCGGTCTCCCGAGGCAAACACAGCTAACACTGCATAATAGAGCATGAATATAGCCAGGGGTTCACTTCATTCCTTTGAGTTCAACTTCAGCAGAGTACGACGGGGTCTGGTTTTCAGCTGGGTCTGCACCATTAACGCCTGTCTTGTTCGTCTGCATCTTTCTTGTGATTTTAGCGCCAGTTTCTTCTTCTGCCCATTATTTACTGGAGTTGTTTCTACGGAGCGATTTTTTTTTACTCAGTAACGAATGTGTTTTAAAATGTAGCGAAGTACAATACTTCACACAAAATATACTTAAGTAAAAGTAAAATTACAGATTAAAAAAATTACTTAAAAAAGTACAAGTACACAAAAAAGCTACTCAATTACAGTAACGCGAGTAAATGTAATTCGTTACTTTCCACCTCTGCCTCAGAGTTACACTGCAACACTTTAGTAAGATCCGCAGAAACGACTGGCTGTGTTTTTCAAAGCAGTCTCTAGAATTGTCCTGGTTGATGTTGAGTATTTGACAATCCATAACCGTCATCCAGCCAAACCCGACAGCAATAACACATTACTATACATATTCAAGCAAACGCTTAATTAAAGTCTACTTCTCGTGATTACTTTTCAGCTATTCATTAGACTGACAAGGCTATGAGAATGGTTAAGCATTAATTAAGGCCATTCCTGATAGACTATCAATGACCATTAGCAGAATCCCATGAATCATCTCCAATGCACTACTGGCACAGAAACTGCCTACACTAAGAAGACCGCAGGAGATGGAGGAGGAGAAATGTTCAATGGCATTCATACAGTTTGGCCTATATTATAGTGAACTTGTCTGAATACAGAGGAATCCCCTCTCAGACCTTCTGCCCAGTGTTATTCTGTCATTGCTTGTGCATATGCAATCTTATGGCAGTTCATAACTATTTTATGTTTTGGCAAATGTGTGGGTAATTTAATGTATATACTCTCTAATACACTCTTATTTTTATATTTTTGTATGTACACCCCAGATACAGTTATGGTTAGAGGTGGAGCTTCATACTTAATTTGATCAAACTTGATTCACGTTAAATGAAATTGACAATTCATGAAATAGAAATATTTTCTTACTTAATTCATGCAGTGCCGTGATTTACATCTACGTCTTACGAATGTGCAAAAAGCATTCAGACATGTTAGCAACCACATAACATCCTAGCATCATGGTGGGGAGTTTTGCATTGACAAACACCACTTATTTTCTTCATAAAATCTAAATTATAATTATATCAATAATGTTAAGCCTTATAATTATTAATTATCCTTAACTATTCAGTGAGGACTGTATAGTGACCTCAGAACAATATACACTTGTCATGTTGTCTGTCATGCACCTCACTTTGACTTTCATTAGCTGTGTGCTGTAATGAAGTGTTCAGGTCACAGTGGGCTAGTTTGAAGTAAATGGCTCTCTGACACTGACACACTGAATTATTACTGGCCCCCTGGAAAACTTGAACATTTTGGTGGAAGAGTAATAGTTGCTCCTCATTCCAAAAAAAAACATGAAAACATGTACAATACAGTTTAATTAGACACTAACTAATGATACATAGTTAGTTGATTATACACTAAACACACTCAACAACAGCTTATAAAAATGTATTGGCGGGGCTTTAGGGTGCATTAGTGATTGTTAGGATGAGAGCCCACCATTATGGGTCAAATCCCATCCACATAAAGCTCAGCATTAAACCTTAAAGGAAAAGTTCATCAAAAAAATGTTTTTTTTGTAGATTTGGAAAAATTGAGCATTACATCACTTGCTCACCAATGGATCCTCTGTAGTGAATGGGTGCCATCAGAAACAGCTGAGTCCAAACAGCTGATAAAAACATTGCAATAATCTATACAATACTGACACGATTCCAGCGTCCACTCATCAATGAATGTCTTTTGAAACAAATACATTTTTAAGATGTATTTAACTTCAAACTGCTGCTTTCGGCTAACAATTAGAATACTGTATCCATAATATTGCTTTCTCCAGTAAAAAAGTTACACAGATCAAGCACAAGCAAAAACAGTCCAAAACTGTTCTTAACAAATATGTCGGTGGCCAGAAGTGACGGTTAGTTGATGGACTTCAGTCATGTGGATTATTGTAATGTTTTATCAGCTGTTTGGACTCTCATTCTGACGGCACCCATTCACTGTAGGGGATCGATTAAAGAACAAGTAACGTAATGCTAAATTCCTCAAAATGAAAAAACAAACTCAAAACTTACCTATATCTTGACTTGGATGGCCAGAGAGAGTACAACATTTTTTAACCCATGTTTGGGTGAACCACTTATCCCTTTAAGGCGTAATATGAAAAGTATGTCATTGACATAATTTCTCGAATGAATTCATCTGAATCTGCCTGATGATCAGCATTGCTTTTTCGGCTATATGAACAAAAAATAACATGTTATTTGAAATAATAGGCCGACAGAAATGAGTTTCAAGTGAGTATACACCATGCAACCACAACAGAATATTTCCATCGGCTAGAGTAATGGTATATATAGAGAGAACAGACAGTTTTGCTACACTCTGGAGGTTTTATTGTGAGAAAGTCATACATCTTTTAAAGCAAGGTTGTGAGCAAAGGTGATAATATTTCCTCTCCAATCATTAGCTCCTAAATTTAGCCTGAGACCAAGCTGTATCTTCTGGCAAGACCACCCTGGTGTATCAGTTTTAGAGGTTGCCGTATTTCTGTCTGGTTTTCTGAATAACAACGTTGGTTCATTAACTCCCGGAGTGCCTTTAGCAAAAGATCCAACTAGATTGTGTGGACAAATAAACTGTGGAGACTGGCTGACCTTCTGCTTCTCACATCCATGATCATTTGCTTCAGGAGAAGACAGTCATTCAGACCAACTGAATTAAGCAGCTATTCTGAGAGGTTGTTATAGTGGGCCAAGATCTATGGAGAACTTTACATCTGCTCACTCTCTAAATATTTCATAACAGTAACTTTGAAGGTCCATGTTATTGAAAATGCTTTAATGGCCATTTTATGACTGAACAAGACGATTTCTGATAATTATTTTAGCGCATTACCACAGTGAATTTAGTATAAAAATAATGGGAATGTCTAAATGTAAGAATGACAAATAAACCAAATAATTCATTTTATTAACTTAATAAACCTAATTTATTAATATTAATTATCCAGTAGAGTCAAGACTTCTGGCGCTTTGGGTGACGTACCAAAAACATTTCAGCAGTATATATAATCGGATAATTAGAATTAATTTTCATAGTCTAATAAAAATAGACATTATCGAACAATAGCCTTTAAAATGACTTTAAAACATTATATAATATCAATGAGGTAATAATAATGGGTTCAAATAAAGCATCAAAGGCAAGTAATCATATGGTTTTATTGAACAAAACTGGTCAAATACATAATGTATCAAAAACTATAGAACAAATGTACATTATGCATTATAACAAATGCCTGCGATTATTTTTACCCTTGTGCGATCTAATTCTTGTTCAGTATTGACTAAACAACATTTAATTCAAATGTCCACTTAAACTTTAATATTTGGCCATTTCTTTACAACAGAAATGCTACAGCCCCTATAAGTTCTTGAATATGTGGACATCAAAACGTGTAAACTCAGAGCGACCTGGCTTTTATTTTGAAGTTGTGATGAACAGTTTAGAAAATGAGTGTTTGATAGGTTTATAAATGATTTACCTTACAAATCAGATGAAATAGAGCACGTTGCGTTCCCAGATTAACAACTTGCAGATGCAAAATAATAAAAAAAAATCAACACTTTCCAGGCCTGGAAATTGACCGTATGAACCCTGAATGTGATCGGGTTCGGTTATTTAAATCAGACAGAAACATAGTTTCTATGGTTCTATGGTTCTATGGTTGGTGGCTGGATCATTTAGTTGAAGCTGCGGATTCGGGTGACGTTTTAGCTCATCCACGCATCACTACTCCATGCATATAAATTATAACAGTTTATGTGGAGCAGCATTTACTGTGAATGGAGCCGCACTGCTACAGTAGCTTATTTAAAATGCCTTACTTGGAGTAGCATGAAAATACCATGCTATATGGTAATTATTTAGTGCCTTGGTACAGTATATATATATATATATCAAAGCACCATGATATTCTTTGAAATTACCAGCTGATACCATCGCTATAGCAGCACATCACCACAGTGTTCTCCATGATATTTTGCTTCATACTAGAATGAAACTGGAAATGTTCCATATCTGTGTCTTGGAGGTACACAGTGCTGGTTACATAACAGGAAGTTTCTTTGGTGTGGTCGTAATGAGTGGGAGAATATCAGCTGCTCGGCCAGCTCAGAGCTGGGTGGAGTGAGGCGTGAGGAAGAGGAAGACTCCACAGCTCATAACAAGCCACGGGGGAATAGATGCATGCCTACAGCTGGCCATTAGCCAAGCTTTATTTATTTATTCATGAGCATTCATTATTTTTTAAGGGAAAATATGAAAGAAGGCTAATATTCACACACACTGACTGCAGAGCACTTTTTATAAGAGTGTCAGATGCACACTGTAACGAGAAGTTCTACTAAAGGAACGATTGAAAAGAGCCACAGAGCGTTTCTGTCTGTTATCTATATGTTTGTTCTTGATTGAAAAAATTCTCCAGCTTTAAGCGGTTTCTGAAAGCATTTTTGAAATATCTTGAAAACAGAATAATAAAGTCAACTTGAATCGATAGATAGATAGATAGATAGATAGATAGATAGATAGATAGATAGATAGATAGATAGATAGATAGATAGATAGATAGATAGATAGATAGATAGATAGATAGATAGATAGATAGATAGATGACAAATTTACTTGAGTAGCAAAATAAAATATATGTTAAATTAATTTATAATTAAGTATAATACATTATTTTTAGCTCACTGGCATATTTTCTTGTTTTAAGCATAAAAGGTGAGGTCCTTGATTAAAACAAAAAAGGAAAAATAAATTAATAAAACATTCAATAAAGATGCGAAAAAAAAAAATTTAATGGATTTTTGTGCTGTTAAAATGCGTGAAATACAGATAAGTGAAAACTTCACACTAGGTCTTTATACTTTTGATATTATTGATTAAGTCACTGATTTATGTATTAATAAGGATCACATATTTTCAGGTAGTTTAAGTATTTTCCCCTCTGTGGGGAGGTAAAAACCAGTGGTTTAGATGAATTGTTTAGATGAATTGTGTTCCTGTGTGGCTCAGTGGTGGAACATTGCGTCAGCTGAGCGAAAGGTTGTGGGTTCAATTCCCAGGGAACACATGTACTAATAAAAATTTATAACCTGAATGCAATTGTAAGTCGCTTTGGATAAAAGCGTCTGCTAAATGTAAATGTTTAACTCTGTAAAGCAAGATGATCTTCTCTAAACACTTCTGATGTTAAATTATTGGTTTAATTGTAAGTAGTATTAAAAACAGGAAGCAAAACTCTCACAGGGTGTGGTGCCATATTCTGATGATTTTAGGATTCTGGAGAAAACCGGAAGATGTTGATTCAAACAAACCTGCTGTGGAAATGCAAGCATCTGATGAATGCATCATGCACAAGCAAGGACTTTCAAATAAATCAACACTTCTGTCATATTGGTTTGTTTAAGTACAAACAAGTGATTTCTGGCAGATCTTAAACAACCGCTCGACCGCCCTCATTTTCACTCTATGTCAAAGCCCAACAACACACTCTGATGGTGATTATCCACAGTGTTCAGTAGGGTCAAAAAGTCTGAGACCATTAAGAAAATCCTTCTGTGTTCCAAGAAATAATCCAGTGGAGGTGAAACAGATCACCTCAAGTGCTGATGTGAAGTCCCTCGGGCTCTCTTTCTTCTGTAATTAAACCTAAAATCATGATTTTATGTACAAGAGAGAAGAAGAGAACCAGAACACCAGCTGAAGTCCAACATCTGGTCAGATTTAGTCTCTAGACGGTGGTCATGTGTCTGTGGTTCCTGTGACCATCATCAAAAATGCCATCAGGCATCTGAAAAACCAAAGATTTGTATAAGACCTATAGTCTTGACAAATATTCATGCTTATGAAATGTATTGAAATGTTCAGTTCAACATGAAAGATGCTCACAACCCATTTTACTTCCATTTAGCGAAATTTTACACGAGTAAAAAAATGATCGGTTTTAATTTTGATGAAAGATTATGAAGACAATTTTTCTTTGAAATAGAATGAGTCGTTCAAAACAAGATCATGAATGTGTGTTGAGGAAGTAAATAAGTGAAGTTATGGTTTCATGTTGGCTTTAAGCTTGATTTGAGGCATCACCTGATGTTTGTTAGAGTGGTTTGTGTACCAGACATTTGTGGGTCCTGCAGTGAAGAGAAGCACATGATATTTAGTACAGAGTTCATTCATGCGTTCCAGAATCATTACATTAGAATAGATGTCAGTAAAAGATAGGAAAATTAGGCTTTTTTTGTGCAAAAACATAATTTTGACAGATTGTGAATGCAATCAACTGCTCTCTTTTCCAGTTATTTGTGTCTTTGAAGTTTTGAAATGTCACTATTATTGTCAAGTACAGTTTTAATTTTGCTTGGTTTATTTCTTTTTAAATAATGAAAAATGTTATTTAAAATTTCAATAATATTACTGTTTTATCAAATATTGGAATACGAATCCTAAAAGCTATACAAGTTACCGATTTCCTTCTTTTTTTCTTTTGTTCTTTGATGAACAGACATCACAGCAGCTGGGATAATAGCTTATTTTGGGTACTGTTACTTTAAGAGCTGCCACTGCTGAACATGACACGGGTCTGACACGCTGCTTATTTTCTCACAACTCTCTTTAACTTTTCTGACCCACTCAGGATGGATTATCTCGGCAAAGGAGAAGTGCTCACTAACACAGATTTAGACAGATTTGTGAACAATATTTGAGCCTTTTGTGTACATAGAAAAAAGTCTTACATCTTTGAGTTCAGCTCATGAAAAATGGTGGCAAAAACAAAAGTGTTCGTTAATAATTTTATTCAGTGTATATATATATATATATATATATATATGTATAATGTGTGTGTGTGTGTGTGTGTGTGTGTGTGTGTGTGTGTGTGTGTGTGTGTGTGTGTGTGTGTTGGATGATGCCCCTATGTATGTTTGTTTATGCATACACACCATCATGTCTGTCTCTACTATATCCTCGGTTATCCTGTCCTCGCACATTTTCTGTGGCAGGTGTCCTATTCTGGGACTGGACTCGTGCCCTGAAACGGGAACCCAGACCTGTTAGCAAGCCACTCACAGTAATAAAGGTTTTGAAAGAAATGTTTCCTCAATTTCACATTACAATATGCTCCTTCTCTTAAATGCAAAAGACACATTGAAGCTCCTTTGCTCCTCCTGGTAGCTTGACTCTGTAGAACAGAGACAACAAAATGAGCTGTTTACAATTTAAGACCAGAATTACATCAATGATTTAAGAGGCATGGCTAGTTGGCATGGTCCAGTTAGTTTAACAACACAAGCTGGCTGCGAAAAGCACTTTTTGTGGGATGCACTAATGCAAATAATCTGGCTTACATTGGGAAAATTTGGTTTCATCCCCACAATTACTCACTTTTCTTCCTTCTCTTGCAGAAGAAAACAATTCCGTAGATGATTAGAAACAATAGAGCCGCAGCACTGAAGGCCACAGTGATCGCGATCAACACCGTCTGGTCTTTTTTAGCAAGCTTTCCTTGAACAGAAAGAGATAAGGGAATCATGCATGCTCTTCATCCTGTGTCAAACAGGATAGCAAAGTTATACAATAAGCTTTGATGATAACATGAATCTGCATATGGCTGGATTGTTGTTTGCAGTGCCCTCTAGCTGTTACTAAAAGTAATTCTTCTGATTCGTGGGTGGAATTAAAAATGACCCCATTTATATTGTTGTGCTATATTTATAATTCTGATTCTGTTTGCGTTTATCCTCAGAATAGAAATTGGAATTTGTGATCTTCTGTATTTGTTGATCACTTAAAGCATGTTTAAGATCCTTACCAACGGTCAGAAAGACGGTGCTGCTGTCCGGTGTGCTCAGGGCTGGTATCTTGACCAGACACTGAATAGAAGAGTTTTTGACGGCAGCGACCGCTTGCGTGCAGCTGGAGTCAAACAGATTTCCCTGTGTTACAGAGCTTGTGTTGCAGGTATATGCCACTCCATTAACAGACCAGGACATGTTGGGTTCAGGAAACCAGCCCACGGCCCGGCACTGGAACTCCGTCTGAGCTCCTTCTGTTTTAGTCTGATTTCCTCCTACGATCCCTACGCTGCCACGTTCTGGAAAAGAACAGAGCAGGATTATCTCTTCGAACACACACTCGGCCCTAATCACTGTGGATTTGAGAGGTTGCTTTAATGATGCTCGGGCCTGTCGTGAAGCACGGCCCACTTTAATTAAGAAGTAGATTATTATTGATTATCTGCACTTTGAGATGTAATCTGATAATTTCCCACTGGACAGCAGGACAGGTGAAAGCAGTGACTCACAGGTGTGGCTGATAACATTTCAGTTTTGTTTTGCGTTGCACTTTGTACTTTTTGTGGTCCATCATAAAAGCACTGACAGATCTTGTAAGGCAAAACTCCATTCACTTGCAATGCATCAACGAATGAAGAAATTATTTAAATATACATGCTTGCTAAACTCATTCTCTGCTATATTCTGTGGTTATTTTGGCTTGCTGCTGATACATTTTCAAGCTGAAATGTCTAATATAAAAAAAATATTTACGATTTATTATAAAGGTTACAGTACAGTACAGTAAACCTTGCAAAAGGGTGTAAAGATTAGAAGAAAACGTGGACTTTGCATCTGAGAAAATTAGCAAAATTTATTAAATTGTATTTTATTTTTTATAAATTTAAGGAGAAATATAAATATATTTGTAATAATTTATAATTGCAAAACATCAAAGATACAAATAATGAATAAATAAAATAAGTAAATAAACGAATACATATAAGCAACATTATTATATAGATTTGAATAAAACATAAGGTTGCTCTTTCATTGCTCAGGAGACTTAAATGAGTTTTGCTTTATTTATGAATCAATTTAAGGAGAAACAGAAAGAAATTACATACATATAGAGCTATAAAAGTAATACTGAATATTATCTGGATTGGGAAGCATAGGCAGATACATATTCGAGTTCCTTTTGAGATCTTAGACTTTATTTATTTTGGCAAATCTGAGCATAATTTGTGATGTTGTTGATATCTTCTGAAATGTGAAATTACTAGGGAGTGTGTATTTTGTGTTTGGTCTTGTTTTAATTGCATAGGAGAAACAATGACTTCTGTTATTTAGCTGATACATGCTTATTTGGTCTACAAAGGTTAATTTAGTGCTGATGAGGGCATTAGTTAGTGCAGATGTATTTAAGGAGACAGTCTCTGGGGATTTTCTAGCCATGTTTTATGCTCTGTCATGCATAACATTGCTGAGTAATGCTTAAAGGTTGTAAAACAGATCAGCATATGGATGTAGGTGCTCAAAGATGAAGCCTGAAGCAAGAAGTAAGGAGCTGTTGAAGAGTGTAATTTAACATTCAAACCATGACAAAAATCATTAAAAATGCAGCTTTGCATCTGAAAGAAGTAGTTTGAACACAGAGCCTTTTAATACACTGACGACTGTAAACCCAAAGGCAACCTGTACAAAATGCAACCCAAGAATAAACAAGAGTTGAACTGAGAGAAAAATAACATGAATTATCTCGCTTAAGAGAGATCAAATTATGCTTTTGTGTTTGTCTGCTTTTAATTGTTTACTTAAATCCTTGTTTGATGTTCTTGAAAAGCTGTTTAAACTTTTAATGTTCAGGGTCAAACATATTTGTTGAATGTTTTTCAAGTAAGTCTCTTATGCTCACAAAGGCTGCATTTACTGAATCAAAAACAGTAATACTGTGAAATATTATTACAATTTCAAGTAACTATTTTATATTAAGTTTTATTTATTCCTGTGATGGCAAATCTGAATTTTCATGACACCAGTCTTCAGTGTCACATGATGCTTCAGAAATCATTCTAATATGCTGATTTGGCGCTCAAGAAACATTTATTATTATTATCAATGTTGATGAACAGGAAGTTCAAAAGCAAAAAATAAAAGTGTTACAGTCACTTTTAAACATGTTGCATACTTTCAAAAAAGTAAACCTTAATACATAATTATTTTAGTGTTAGCTTTAATAATCTGCAGCTGCTCTGTCTTGATGACTTTCTCTAATATACTTTCATATTTCACTCTCAATCATATCTGTGTAGTTAAAATATTTTAGGTCATGTGGCATTGTTTTGCTGAAATGATTCATTGTAGAACTTCAAACACTGCTCACCTTGTACAAGCAGTGTGGCCATTGTAGGCGCTCCACCCAAAACCTGACAGGTGACTTCACCCGCGTCGTCTCTCTGCACGTTGCTAATTACAAACTCCCATCTGTAATCTCCAGGCGTGGTGAAATTTGTGGCAGAAAAACGATCTGTGCTGTTCAACACCTCAGATGCTTGCAGAATGGTGATAACCAAGCGTCCGTTGACCATCCAGGTCATGACGGATGGGGGCTGAGTTGTGCTGCAGTTGAATCGAGCCTTCGACCCGCGGAGCACCGCTGCATTCAGAGGCTGAAGCTGCACCTGAGCGGACACCACTGCAGTCATCGACACACAAGTAACAAATGATTCCAAACAGCTGCTTTTGTGTACATCCAGTTAGTCAAAGCATGTTTTCTTGTTTTTCTTATCATTGTAAATCATGTTTAAAATAAATGAGCATTATTTGATTGCTATATTTTATGTTTTGTTCCTCCTCTTTTGAAACAAAGCAAAAAAGTCATTAACATAGAGCTGAGCAAATCTAGATAAATACAGACCGGGGCTAGTTGTCACAGAGGAAATATCTCAGTATATATGAGCTTTTGAGTCAAAAATCAATAATAAATTACACATGTGTGGGTTTTGTGTGCGTTTTTGTTCTAGCAGAAATTTCTCCTTCAAATTAAAATAAACTCAATAATTAAAGCTAAATTAAATATTCAAACCAATATCATCATATTCATCAGAAAGTTGCCACATTAAATGTTACAGTGTAATTAAATTTATTAATTACAGTACTTGTTTTTATTTTGCTTTTTAATGGCAGGTTTCATTATCTCAACTTAATTCATATAATGTGACAATCAAATATAAAACTACCCTAAGAAATACTGACTGTGACAACTAGCCCCGGTCTAAATTCTCATAGAAATTTCTGTTATTTTAAGATTGCACTAATTTCAGTGACTTTTCCAAGTTTACAAATAACACCTTTAAAATGCTGGTACATCCACACACACCAAAAAAACTTTTACTTATACATTCGTCCATCCATCTGAGACTTGTTTTCCATAATTTAATTTTAGAATAAATTTTGTTTATTATTAAGTTTAATTTGAAATTTATTATGAAAGAAAAATAAAATGAATTTGTCAGTGGGTGAAACAAACAAGTCTTGTTTTTAGGATATTTCGATATTTTTACTGGAATTCAAAACTAAAATACTCTCTAAGTGTGCATCATTGCTGTGGGCACCATGATAAAGTGAATATGAAAACTCACCCGTAGTGATCAGAAGAAAAAGACCCAGTCTGAAAACATACATGTTTCCTCAGTTATCGTCACACCAGCATCTAGCCCGAAAACAAATGCACATCATTTAGAAACAGGCAGGGCCACTGATGGGACACAACCCTGAAATGATCAGTATGCTCAGTCGATTGTCTTCAAGCGTCAATAATTCCTCAGGTGTGTGTGTGTGTGTGTGTGTGTGTGTGTGTGCACCTTGGATGGATTCAATGCAAAGCACAAATTCTGAGTATGGGTCACAATACTTGGCTGTATGTCACTTCACTAAATGTATTTTGTAACTTTTGTAAATGTCTTATAAAAGTATCCACTCTCCCAGAAAAAAACAGTTTTCAACGCTGTTGTTAATATTAGTTTTGGAGCAACAAATCAGCATATTAGAATGATTTCTGGAAGATTATGTGACTATGCTATTTATCATATGATCTACACTACTACACTGTTTATTCAGTACACAGCCGGTATAAGTCAGGAACCGGCTTTCAGATTTGAATACGCATGTTCATTTTTCAACTTAAATGTTATTATAATAAGACCTGAATAACTTACCTTGTTAAATTTCCATTAATCCAGTCAAATCGAGAAACAATCCCCAGTCTTCCTTCGTCGGATCGCCTGTATCACCTGTCGACCTACAGAGAGGCCAAAGTTCAGCTGGCTTCCATATTATCAAAGCCAGAGAGGTAAGCCATCTTTTACAACTCCATGCAATCGAAACCCATCGAGCCTGTCTGCTTTGCATATGTCTGCAGATCTCGTGAGGATTTGACGTCACAGTGACATGTCAAACAAGGTGGCCTGTCTATCCGAAAGATTACTTTTGGGGCACATAACCCATGATCCATCTTTTAAGGTTAGCGCAAGACTGTGCTTGAATGTAGTTGATTCAAATCTGAAAGACACACCCAGTTTCACTGAAACAAAAAGAGTTTATAGTGTCAACAGCAGTCATTTCTGGAGCTCAGCTGATCTATATATCAAATCTCTATCACTGTATCTGTACAAGCCACTTCTACAGGTGATGTTCACTTACCTTAAAGTGTACAGACAAAAAAGCCTTTGAGAAAATCTCAGGTTATTGAGCAACTCTGTTTGCTTTGTTATCTATTGTTACCAAGGGCATACACAGAAGGACATTTGCAAACAGGTTACGATGACGTCAGGCCTGAAACACATGTTCTGTTTATACACAAAACTGCATGCCCCGTGGCTCCTGGACACACTACTGCAAAGAAGACAAATGATAATAAATCAACGCTGACGTGACTGGGTTTGTGCCACCAGCTACTCAATCGCAGGCGTAAAAACAAACCAAACCCATAAGTGGAATGTACAAATGTGAGAAACATATTTTTATAAACATTTACACATTTGACAAAGGCTCTAAGTATCTTACCAAGCATTCAAGCTATACATTTGCACTGCTTTGAGTTTTCCTGAGAATCAAATAGATTACCACTTCTTCCATGCGTTATCAGTTGCTGTTATTTATTTTTAAAAATTCCAATTTAAAAACATGATACTTTTTTATTTGATTAATAAAAAGTTAAAAAGAACAGTATTTATTCAAAATATAAATATTTTCTAACAATATAAGTCTTTACTATCTATTTTATCCATTTAACACATCCTTGCTGAATATAGTTTCTTTAAACTTTTTAAAAGCATCTTTAAAAAAGAAATAAAAATTTTTTGACCTCAAACGTTTGAATAGTGTATATTGTAACACAAAATCTCTATTTTGAATAAACACCGTTCTTTTTAACTTTGTATATATATAATATATATATATATATATATATAAATGACTGCTGAATGACTAAATAAATAAACATATATATCGCAGGTCCCCAAAAATATTAAGCAGTACAACGGTTTCCATCATTGATTAAAAATAAGCATATTAGAATGATTTCTGAAGAATCATGTGACACTGAAGACTGAAGCAATGATGCTGAAAATTCAGCGCTGCGTCACAGAAATAAATTATATTTTAAAGTATAGGTATTAAAATAGGAAACCAATATTATACATTGCAATAATATTTCACAATATTATTTTGTGAAATAATATTAATTCAGTTTTTGTTATCAAATAGATAGGCTACATCCTTGATGATCAAGACACTTTACTAATCTTTAAAAACTTTACTAATCCAAAACTTTTGAATGGCAGTGCGTTATACTGTAAAATATGTTTTCTCAGGTAACCTAAAATGTACATCATTTAGTTACATCAAGGGTCAAATCAAATATAAATAGCCCATTTAAGTTAAAAGTAGTGGTGGGCCGTTATCGGCGTTAACGTGCTGCGTTAACGCGAGACTCTTATCGGGCGATAAAAAAAATATCGCCGTTAATCTATTCTCAAAGTTGGGTTGGGAGCTGGGTCTATACTACGCAAGCTATGATGACTTTCACCCTGATATTTTAGCGCGGATGTATACCTAGCCGAATTGCACTGTAGGGGGCGAGAACGAGTCTTCGAACTAGAGGCTCGCAGTCCGTGATGGACAGATTGTTAACGGCTGGTCTATGTGGTAATACAATCGGGCAGGACATCCAAACCCTCACCTATCATTCATCAACCTCAAATATGGCAGTATTCAACACCTCAGATGCTTGCAGAATGGTGATAACCAAGCGTCCGTTGACCATCCAGGTCATGACGGATGGGGGCTGAGTTGTGCTGCAGTTGAATCGAAATATGGCAAATATGGCATAATTGTGCAGAAACCCTGTAAATAGTAAAATAAAACTCTTTCCTTAATAATCGTTGATATTTGTGAATTGAAAATGTTTTTGATTGACATTTATGGTCAATTAACATTCATTTTCGGGCTACCAAAATCTGAAGAGTACCTGCCCGAAGGGCTACCAGGGATTTTGAAATTGTGCGAGCCCTGCAGGGGGCAGGATTGAGTTAATGCGGAGGGGGCAGGTGCGCGTCAGCCAGCAGGGGGCAGGAGTGAGACTCTTTCTTTATTAGTATTGAGTGTGAACTGCACCTGTAGAGAGCCAGAGATGGCAGGTCACACATTTGATTAGAGTCAATGGGAGGGAGAGAAACTGCACAAGGTCAAAGACAAAAGGTGTGTTCGACTTGAAGCGGCGCTGAGCAGAATGATCAGTGTATGACATCAAAGTACTGTGAGAGCTATTCAAAAGCATAAGGATCCATCTGCTCTCTTATCACTCTCGCGGTACTGTGATGTCATACACTGATCATTCTGCTCAGCGCCGCTTCAAGTCGAACACACCTATTGGCTACATGCAGGTGCACATCTGGCGGACAGCAGACTTACTATAATGCGTGACATGGAATTATAATTTTTAGATATTTCCAATTAGTTCCCTTTAGTTTTTCCCTATACTTTAAAAGAATATAATTGAATGCAAGCTGACACTTAATTGCATGTTTGCAATTAAATTATAGTTAAAATGTATATAACGCGGTTAGTTGAACTTACGAGCTTTTGGCCAAAGTAGAACTGAAGTAGCTAATTTCATAATTGCTTCTATTGTCTTTGCTGATAACTTGAGGTAAACTAAAATATACTTTAAATTTGCCATCTTTTTAAATATAGTTGTATTTACACATTTGCATAGCCTAATAAAGTTGCAATGTAATACATTTAAAATATGTTAGCTTTAAATGTATATAAAATAACACAGTTGAAATTATAATCAAGTACACATGCTTTAGTGCATACTTTTTTAAAGTGTGACAAAATATTAAAACATGACATAAAATGTATTTAAATGTATAACTTTTAATTTGACATTCAAATGTTAAAAGTTTAAGTATTTTAATAGTCATGAAAGTTTAATCTCTTTCAGTACACTTAAGTGGCCTTTTGTTTGAATATTTATTATTACATAGCATTATGTTATCCGCAAGTAAAGTTGTTTAAAAATTTACTTTTAAGACCGTAAGTCAATATAGTTATGTGCACTTATTTTTCCACAAGGGATGGTAATAACAAATAGGCCTATTTTACATATCCCTTGGTATTGGTAGAAGAGTATTAAGAGTAATTTTTCTATTGGTAGTACCAAGTTGTTGTTGTTTATTTTTTGTTTTGTCTTTTGGCTATAGTCAGTGTTGTGAAGGTTACTTTAGTAACCTTTTCAGATTACAAGTTACCCTATTTAAAAAGTAATAAGTAGGGTAACTATTTCAATAACTTTATTCAAGTTATGTAACTGATTACATTTGATCACTTTTTGATTACTTTTATAAATTTCTAGCAAATATTTTCAACTGTTAATCATTTTCAAACATTTAAAGCAGGCAGGGTTAATCTCACAGTAGTAGGGTAGACTGAGTACAGTAGAGACACTTTCTGCTTTTTTTATCGCTACACAAAAACTAGATGCTGAAATGAAGTGATTTTTAACATGATATTTACTTTGCTTGTGTACTAAAATATCATAAATTGATAATAGCCATACGTAGTTTATATTTTCCACAATTAGCTCATAAACATAAGGTGCATTTTTGTCTCAACTGTACCCATATAGTGTTCAGTTGAAACAGTAGCACAGCCATTCTTAATGCTCTAAAGCTGGCTAACCATTTACAGCAAATATAATAAATTACAAAATTACAGTTTTAAATAATTACAGTTTAAAAATACATGTATTTATTTGCTTTATTTAATTCAGATTTAGTTAAACAAAACAGGACCAAATATTTAACACTAGAAAATATGTGGCAAACAGTACAAATGTAAAAATAACAGTATACATACCCGTATATTTTATAACCATACCCCTTAACCTACGCATCACTCAAATCTTTCTTCATTTTTACATTTTCAATCATTCTGTATGATTTATAAGCTTGTTTCATCGTGGGGACCTAAAAATATTCCTATACGGTGAATTGACAGGTATTACTATACTTGTGGGGACATTTGGTCCCAATAATGTAGGTAATACCAGTACACAAACACCCACAGCCTCTGTATGCATTTTATTTTATATGATTGAAATCTTACTGTATACAGTACAGTAAGGGTGTCTCAACTGTACCCACTTTACCACCTTGTATATTTCTTAAAATGCTATGTAATCCTTTTAACATTCATATTCAGAAAATATGTCCATTAACAATAGACAGTTGATATATCACAAATATAGCATGTGTGTAAATGTGACTTTTATCTTATTATCATAACACTGTACAACTAACAGCATGTGACGCAATAGGACACCAATCCGGGTACAGTTGAATCACTCTCTCTCAACCGCACCCCACTTATATGTTTGCACATTTCTCTAGTCTATGAAAAGACCTTGCATTGCACAATGTCATGAAATGTCTATTTTTAGAGCACAGAGTAACATTTGCAATAATACATGTTAAGTTCAACAATCATAAAAGGATAATAAGCTATGCATTTTGGAAGAGACAAAAAAAACTTTTGCCGATATCTTCCGAGTGGAAAGACGCACACATTTCAAATTTCCCACTATCAAAGAAAACACAAATACACATGTGTGGAGCAAAAAGCACGACTCTGGGTTCTTGTGTATGCAAGTTATATAAGGTGTTTCAACTGTACACATGTCTCAAATGTACTCAGTCTACCCTACTCAACACTGATTATACAGATTTAAAATCATAACAAGAAACTGTTTAATAGCTATGATACTGTTTTTGAAATCAAATCCTTGCATGAAAGGAAGCACTCTAACATTACCTTTTGAAAAAAATAAAAAAATAAAGCATATACACAAACTCGAATAGGAAATAAATCCGTTATCTAATAAGCATGTGTCCTAAACTCCTGAAACAATGGTGTTTTGTTAGTGTCTCAATTTTAGAGCAGTCAATGCAATTTATGAAAGAAATTTATCGTATGTATGTGTGTGCAAATATTCAGATGTAACCCCCTTTGCAATCGTTTTCAGAAGTACTGTAATTTAAGTACACATTTTTTCTCAGTTACTGGAACAGATTACAGTTACATTTACTTGTGTAATTAAATTATGTAATTCCGTTACATGTAACTAGTTACTCCCCAACACTGGCTAAAGTAATGTGGTAATTCCATGCTATGCTTTTAAGTACTTTGAAGCAGTGTTAATTCTATGATATTCGAATATGGTGGAAAAATTACAGCATGGTATAAGCATTTGATACCATCACATGCCACATTACAGCAGCCATATGAATGAATGAATGATGCATTTATATGGCGCTTTATTTTGTATTGTTGTACACCCAAAGCGCTTTACAATCATGTGGGGGGGGGGGGGGGGGGTCTCTCCTCAACCACCACCAGTGTGCAGCATCCGCTTGGATGATGCGACGGCTACCACAGGACAACGGCGCCAGTGCGCTCACCACACACCAGCTACAGGTGGAGAGGAGAGAGTGTCATAGAGCCAATCAAGTGGATGGGGATTATTAGAAGGTCATTATTGACAAGGGCCAGTGGTGGGAATTTGGCCAGGACACCGGGGTTACACCCATACTCTTTACGAGAAGTGCCATGGGATTTTTAATGACCACAGATACTCAGGACCTCGGTTTAACGTCTCATCCGAAAGACGGTGCTCTTTCACAGTATAGTGTCCCGGTCACAATACTGGGGCGTTGGGACCCACACAGACCACAGGGGGAGCACCCCCTGCTCTCACTAACACCTCTTTCAGCAGCAACCTAGTTTTCCCAGGAGGTCTCTCATCCAGGTACTGGCCAGGCTCAACCCTGCTTAGCTTCATTGGGCAACCGGTCTTGGGCACTCAGCCATATCACCCTGCAGCCCAAAACCAGTTTCCCACTGAAGCTAAGCAAGGTTGAGCCTGGTCAGTACCTGGATGGGAGACCTTCATCACTCTGTCTCCTCTCCACCAATAAGCTGGTGTGTGGCGCACTATGGCTGCTGTCGCATCATCCAGGTGGATGCTGCACACTGGTGGTGGATGAGGAGATAAGCGCTTTGAGTGCCTAGAAAAGCGCTATATAAATGTAGCAAATTATTATTATTAAAATATATTTTATCAAAGAATGATTTTTTTCAGAAAGCTGTGTAATTAGAAAACTGAACAGTGCACTGTGAAACCTTCCTGTTGCACAGCAGATTTTCCCCTTGAGCTCGTTGGTTTTCCTGCACCAGTGAATTGTGCTGCTTCATTCAGCAAAACAAGCAGGTTTGGCACAGGGACCCCAGTGGAGGTGTCATGGGCTTTGAGGTGTTACAGGTTTGGGAAGGTGTGACCTTGGTTCTTCTCCAAAAAATGCTTTTCTGGCTTGCAAAATGTTTTCTCCCAGCTAATGGAAAGCATTCATAATTTTTTTTTTATATTATTACATTTAATCTGCCATTATTAAACAATGCAACACTGATGCTGTATTTAAGCTGAAAGAGTGAAAAAAATAATATTGAAAAATATTTTTAAGAAGTGGGGAAAACATATTTGAATAGCCTATAGTTGTTTGTTTTCTCTCCTGTGATCTTTAGCCTAGGAATTCATTTCCCACAACTTTTTGTATTTGAAAAATATTAGTATTTATTTTTGTCATTTTAGTGTATGTATTTTGTATTATTCATTGATTTTGCTTGACTTCTTTGCATTATTGTAAGATCTGCATTAATATTTAATGCTCATAATGCTCACTTGATGTTGGAAAATGAAATACAACATAAAATAAAATATAATAAAATATGTTTAATTACCAAAAAAATATTTTTTCATGCAATTTCTGAAAATAAATATTGTAGTAATAATAATTTAGCATAAAAATATAGGGTTGAACATTATTTAATAAAGTGTTAGATTGTGAAATTATGATTTTTATATAAGATTATTTGGATATTGGAAATGTTTTTCATGACTCAAGTATTATTATGTTTGAGACCATACTTTAATTTAAACCAACCCTACAGTCATAGGTCAGTGCCATTAAACCCTAATTTTTATTTTTATGGATGTGAATATGTTTGATTTAAAATTATTTGGTAAAATTTCCAGTAAAATACAGTTAGTAAATCCTGTAATGTGGCTGTGAATTACACCAATATGTCAAATTAATGCGTTAACTCCAAATAGCGTTCCTTGCTAAATATTTGCCTTTGTTGCCTTCTAGTGGTGAAATACGCTCTTACATGTAAAAATAGTAAATAAAAGATTAGAAAATGGCGCTTTTCGGTGTCTTTCGGGCAAAAAAAGCAGGCTAGGGCACTAGGGCAATAAAATCCAAATAAAGCAGGAAGGAGAAAAAACGAACTCAGTTCTAGGGGGCGTCATGCATTTTTATTATTGGGGGGGTCACCGATGAGATAATGTTTTACTTAATTTAAACATTTTAGGCTATTCAAAATATTCCCAGTAATTAAATGCATTTTGCACCTTTATATATCATGTTAGTTAATCTATAAAGGGCGTGGGGGGCAAATTAGCCTAATGTTCTATTTTGGGTCATTATACAGAAATGTTTCTGTCCCTATGGTTATAATTATTCATATTTTAAAATGAAATATGTTATTTGAACAATTACACATCCTTGTATGTGGCAATAATAGTTTTGATTTAATTAAATAGAATTTCAAGCACCACAAAACTGCTTGGCCCCACAGCTGTGTACAGAGGAAAAGTGCTTTATTTTGAGGTCCAAAACAGTTTTTTCTACTATTTAAAATACAATAATGTATTCATAACTATTCATATGATGTAAATGACATTTCATATGAAGCTTTTAGTTGAACTCACTGGTATGGCCTGCTTTATTGGTAGGGAATTGTAAAAAAACACTAGACTACAAATGGATTAAACAACTTAATTTAGTGAGTGTACCATGATTGACAAAATGTGGTTTGATACCTTGCTAAAGCCATTTTGTAAAATGCTTTTCTCATGAAAATTGTCAATGGTCTTATAGCCTATTGTCACTGGTGTCATTTGACCTTCTTTATGACTAAATAAATGCAAAAAAAAAAACTTATTTATGTATATTTCTAAAATAAAAAGGTAATCTAATAATGTGGCCTAATTTTAAATGTTGGAAAAACTATTTTTTAAGACATTGCCATAACAAAGTGGACATTTCTGTAGAAAGACACATTGACTATGCATAAAATACGTATTTTATTTTACTTAAGTACCACGTATTAATATGCCTTAAAATATTAACATATTTTGTATTTGTATTTAACGTAAATGTAATATAAAAATGCTGTAAGTTACTAATTATAACATTTTCATTGTACAGAAACACAGCAAAGGACATAAACATTACATTATCAAAGAACATTATAATTTCATTATCAAGATTTCTGTTTCAAAAACTCCCATTATAATTCCTGAAGCTGTTTGAATTATGAAATGGATATCTTTCGTTGTACGCACTTCTGCACTTTGTTGTTTCTGATGAGATAATTCACCAGGGAATTCTGTCAGCGTAGCGCGCGCCCTGAACTCATCTGAATGCCTCTGATTGGCCATTGCATTCATAAGCTCAACAGAATCGTCTGTGATTGGTCATAAAGACTTTTCTGTCTCTGGCTCTGCGCAAGCAAACGCAGATTTGAATTTAGCAGCTGATGATTTGACGCAGCGTTCTAATCATGGACGATACAACGTGATTGTATCAAATATAACAAATATTATTCGGCTATTTTTTGTCTATTGGAAGCTGCTTTCAAAATCCACTTGGCTTAAAAATCTGAGCCAAGATTTCTTGCTTAGTGAATGGGCATGACGCCTCTGCCCTTCGTGACTGACATTTCTGTCTGTATTCGAGGATTATTGTGAAATTGCCCAGATTTATTATGATTTATAATTAAATCACTTTTGTAGGTCGACTGGGGGATCCTGTGGATCTAATACACAAACAGTAGTACTGTAAGCAATAAAGACTCAGTGCTGCAAGCGGGAAATGTTATATAGGATGGGGGAGGGGACTGAGCCCTCAAGACGCTCTCTGGCCTGACCATGTTTTAAGACAGGGTCTTTAAATCCACTGCTGTGTCCCTCGTGATCATCTAAAGCAACTGACTTTTAAACGTCCCATGTTAATCTCTTTACTTTCACCCTTGATTAAATCAATTGTGTGTTTTCACTGCAGTTGAGACAATAAGCTAGAAAAGTTCTAGGAAATCTGTTAAGTGAGTCGGTTGATCAGTTAAAGCGATATTTGGTCACAGCAGGTTCCTGAGCTTTACTGTACATCAATCTCCAACACGTGGCCTCTGTTGACAACAGTAGTATCATGTTTAGTGTGCTGGTTCTCTCAAAATACTATTTTTTATGATTTTTAACTGACTGTATCGTGTGAATAGACATATTATTGATAGATTGTGAATCTTAAAATGTAAAATGTTTATATGTCAAGTAGGTTCAATTCTCAAGGATAAAAATGTATACCAAGAATGCACAGGATTAAAGCATCTGCTAAATGTATTGTATATTAAACATTGTGAGCAAAGTGTCCCATTAGATGTGTAGTGTATTGTTCCACTAGAACATTTTATAAAAGATATGAAAAAGGTGCATATACAGAAGAAAAAAAAAAATTATCCCAAGATACCAATGAAACACATTGTATATTTCCAGATAACAAGTGTATACCATGCGAGGAGCTCTATCTGCTCCCCTCTCACTGACCCCAGCTGCATCACCATTACTTTGTATAATCTGGGCTTTACGTGCACGTCCAGATGGGCAGGCAGCCATTCGCTCGAGGAGAAATCCACTTACTGATCCATATAGTCACTGGGTTACACTTGCACTTCCAAAATGAGTGAGTTCACTATAGCCATCTGTGCTTGTAACCAATCCTGCAAGAGCACATCAGTGAAGCTTTACTGAACTAGTTTAATCTCGATGTATGCATAATAACATTGCTGTATGTTTTATCAAGCCTGATCACACTGCATCAACCTCTGCTTAAACCTTTCTTAGTCAACTACTGGCAGGATTTTAGATTGCACCACAATAATTATGTTTTACATTTTTAGCATTCACCACTATCATCTTCTGCGTGCCTCAGCAGGTCTGGGTTTGACTGGAGCCAAATAGATGTTTAAACCAAATCAAAGCTGAAGTCTGGTAGATTTACTATGAAATGGGTCTTAATTAAATGTCTCTGCTCAGATTATATAATGATCGAGAGGGTAATATGAAGGCGGTCAAGTGAGTAAGATGTTATGGCAGACGGATGGATAGAACCACAGGAAGTGCTGCCCCTCAAAGAGGCTTTTGTTCAAGCTACTGGAAATACCTCAAGGTGACCTGGGTATCTTAATCTCACTCATCAAACGCATCCCACTTTAAATCTATTCATGCTGATCCTCACAATGCATCTTTCAACTTTACAGAATAACAAATTACTTCCTTGCAAATATGTACCATAATAACATACATTTTTATAAAACTATTTGTGTGGTGACATTAGGGCTGTAGTCAAGTCCACCTTTGTCGAGTCCAAGACAAGTCCAAGTCCAAAGAGGTTCGAGTCCGAGTCAAGTCCAAGTCCAAAGAGGTTCGAGTCCGAGTCAAGTCCGAGTCCAAAGAGGTTCGAGTCCAAGTCCAAGTCCAAATGAGACGGTCAAAACAGAGAAAGAAAAAAATCTTCTTCAAAACCACATACTTAATTATTGATAATTGATGTGATACGAGAGACGGCATATCTTCTATTCTAATATAATAATTTTGCATTATTGTTTGTAATGATCTAAAGCATGTGCAGCAACACTGTAGGATCAAATTAGGCTATTTTATTTATCCTCCTGAGACCCAGCTATGGAGTTTGTGCCTCTGTAGTGGACATTCTATTTTAGTGTATTTCTCTGAGACCTCACATGTCACAGTTATAAGCCTGGATGTCCTGTACAGAGCACATTCAGGGCTTTATAGAGATACTAAAGGTTTTTTAAACCCTCCCCTATGCCTTTAAAGATGGCAATATTTAATTTAGTGAAAAATTTTACATCCTTATGGAAATATGATTATATTCTGTAATGTCTTTTAAATCTGAATCATTTTCAGATTGTTTGTCATAAAGCAACATCTCAGGAAAATGTTATGGGTTTTCAAATTCAAATATAACTTCCTGTTATGAAACAGGACATCATTTCATACGTTCAATGTAGAGGACACCAGGACTAAAAGCATGTTTATTATGCATTTTGGGAGACAACAATTGAATAGGGAAATAAATTATATATCAGTTTGCTTATGAAATATCATATATTATTATGAAAATCTGGCCATGTATTACTCCCATTATGATTTTTTTTCAACATTCTGTCCCAACAGCAACACATTAATAAGCAAATTAGATACAGTGTATAGGTACACTGTGTTTAATGGGAAACCAGTTTATGGAATTTTTTACACACATATTGCATAAAACAAAATAGTATATCAAATCATTTTGTTATACATTTTAAAACATAGTTGAGAATCATCCTTAAACAAAGTTTAGTATAAAAAAATCCTGAAACCTAAAAATGTATTTGGTGATTTAAAAAAACTCCCATTGATTTTACCTTTTTCTATTCATGCCATTTAATTTTAGTCCTTGTATCCTCTACAGAGGACATATAATCAAATATGAATAAAATAGTTTTTCAAAAAAAATTTTTTTTTCTTATGGTCTAAACAATGTAATGACATGAACACTTTTTTTGGGGGGGGGGGGCGTCTCAGGAGGATATTTTAGGTTAAGCAATTTCACTTATATTTGACCAATTCTCGATTTTGTAAGATTTTATCTAGTCAACTTGAAAATGTAACTACAACATGATTCAAGAAACTTTCTCTTTATTAACCCTCTAGTTAAAGAATAGTATATTCTAAGTGCACCACACATGACGTTGTCTTCATGATGTAAATGTGAAACAAATCACTAAATATCTTTGCAGAAAAGATGAACTACAACTACATCTTGTACAAACTTATATTATGCATATTAGGCTATATGTTCTGGATTAATACAAGACAAATGCTCCAAAAAACTCAAGTAATTCAAATTCAAAATGACTGAAGGTATAACACCTAGAGTGCTATTATTAACTATAAAGGCTCTGTAAAACAATGAACAGCAGTTTTCAGCCTGTCACCCTGATGCAAACCTGAAAGATCAGATATACAGTACATGTACAGTAAGTTTCTTCACACGTTTTGTATTTGATTACGCTGCTGTTCCGTTGTTTTTTCTATGTAAACATGGACGCGTTTGACGGTTGCGCTCGCGTCTCTTGCAGCGTCTCGTGCATGAAACGGCTTTCTAAAAACGCGGCACTCTAGTTATTAAAAGATGTTTAACTCACATCTTCTTGTATTTTTCCTATTCCACTGCCCGCATCAACACAAAAGCACATTCTGTGTGAATGGCACCTAGAGAGCATCACACGTGAGCGATTAATCATGTGCATCGACATGCGTTGGATTGTTCTTTTCTCTTCACTGTTATCAAAGTGTCTAATTCTAGCGTTTGGTAATATTTCTATTCAAAATCACGATTCCTCGATTTATAAAAAATCTAATTGTGGCAAAACATTAAATTCGATGTATTATGCAACTTGCCGACAGCGTGTCTGTGGCCAAAATAAAGATAATTTATGCCTCCACGCAGCGCGCACACTCATATGACGCAGCTGTGCATTTAACAGGGGACCAATGACAATGCCCGTTCTAGATGGACCAATGACAATGCCCGTTCTAGATGGAGTTAAACCAATGGCAATTACATTACCCATTTGCGGAACAAGCGAGTCTTTGTTTTGAAAGAGAAAAAAAAGCATATATTGCTGGACTCGGTCGAGACCAACTTGAACATTTGGCGAGTCCGATGACCAAGTCCGAGTCCAAATACCAACGAGTCCAAGACAAGTCCGAGACGATAGAAAAACGTCTCGAGTCCGAGACCGAACTCGAGTACTACAGCCCTAGGTGACATAGCATTGGCCACCACAACATCAATAAAAAAGAAAGAAAGAAAACATAAAAAAGAGAGGAAATGAGGGACCCGATTGACTTGGCTGTCAACTCTTTAGACTTGAGTTTGTATGCAACCACCCAAAACACCCACATAGCAATGCACACAAACACATTCGAGAACTGCCTATCAATACCCTAAAACAAATAGCAATACATTAAACCTACCAAAAAAACCTCCCTAGTAAATGCATAGAAACATCGAATATTCAGAATATTCTTACAAAGGCATAGCAAGATCACTGAACCACCCAGAACATCATAGAAACCACATAACACAACATACTCTACTCATTCTGAAAATGCTAAGTAATGTCCTAGCAGGCAGACAAAACACTCCATCACCCACAGTGCAACATAGTAAAAATGACTTAGAATAGCAATGCATAAGAAAACCGAGAACATCTTAGCTATTGTATTGCAACAAACTAGAGGCCAACCATGCAGAACACCCTAGAAACCACTCAGATCATCCAAGCAAGCACATAGCAACTCACTGAGAAAACCTAAGTAAATGTATATCGATTTCCTATCAACCACCCAAAACATGATAACAACCGCATAGCAATGCACTATAACTACTCAGAACTCCCTAGCAAAGACATAGCAACAACCTAGCAACCACATAGAAACACACTTAACTCACTCAGAAAACCCAAGCAAATGCATAGCACTTCCCTAGTAAGAACTTGAAACACACAGCGACCAGTTAGAGCACTCTAGTAAGTGCATACCATAGTAACCACAAAGGCAACATAGAAAATTAATAAAAAACAATAAAAAAACATTCCTAGCAACTGAACAGCAACACACTAACCCAATCAGAAAACCCAACCAAATCAATAACAACACCTTGGAACCCACACAAAACACCCTAACAACCACATAGCAACACAGTAAACCCACTCAGGCAACCCAAGCAAATGCATGACACCCAATAAACAACCCAGAACACCTCAAAAACGACATAACGACACTCAATAAACCACCCAGAACACCTCAACAACCACTTAACAAAACACTAAAAACCTTCCACAGTGTTACGCGCTTGATGTTAAAGAGGGATGATACCGTAACATTTAAGTGAGACTGTTGTTACTGGACGGGGAACTGATCAAAGATGACACTGAAAAGTAGTATGTTTCAGAAGACTACTATATGTGTTGTGTAAGTGTACAAATCATTAATAAGTGAAAAGTTGAATGAAATTTAACACAAAAAAAGGTATAGGAGTGCAACCCAAATCAAAGAAATAAGCAAACCAAAATATTTGGCTTATACGATGCCCTAACTAAACTGCTTTAAACTAAAAAAACTAAATGTACAAAGGTGGCGAAACACTCCAGCACTAATCTAACAAAACAGGACTAATCTAATCCAAAACTAAAACAAACAATATTGTAACAAGGAATGTCTAGATATTCGAATTATCACCAGATATATTCTTGGTTAAGTCGCTTGGAGCACTGAGATGCATACTTAACTTTGAACTTGAGACGTAGTAAGACTAAAACTTTAACAAGGTCGTCAGCGTAATCTTACACACAGAATTTGATAAGTCAATAACCAAAGAACGAATCTCTAAATGTCAAATCACACAACACAAAGCATGATTCCATAAAACAAGATACATTAAGCATCAGAAGACAACTGGCGTCAAACAGGAGACTTTTGACCGCATTAGAGCACAAAGTAGGCTGGCATAGCACGCACACACAATCAACTCGAGGCCTCAAATACAGCCGGGACATCAGCGGATTGGCAGAACATCATGATGTCAGAATGGTGATTGACAGTCTAGTCAGCCAATAAACACCGACCTAGAAGTGGAGTAAGAGATAACACAAAGACACAGGAGAGCGAGAAAAAGAAACAATATATACAAAACACACGTTGAACGTAACGATCTAGAAAACACCCAGAATACTACAACAACCACATTACAACATTAGATAACACTCACACTCAGCAAATGCATAGCAACACCCTAGAAACCACCCACAACACCTCAACAGTGAACAATGGCTCAGGAAAACTTTGCAGGTGTTTTGAGTTGATTAGCTGATTGGCATGTCACCATATTCTAATTTGTTGAAAACACCTCAACAACTATATAGCAACACACTAAAACACTCACACTCTAGCAAATGCATAGCAACACCCTAGAAACTAACCAGAAAACCTTAACAATCACATCGCAACACACTAAAAACATTCACAATATAGCAAATCCATAACAACACCCTACAAACCACTAAGAACATCCCAACAACCACATAATGGTCAAACCAGTCAAATAGCAAATAGTCAAATAGCATAATAGCCACAAAACAGTCAAACTCTAGAAAATGCATAGCAACACCCTATGAACTAACCAGAGTACCTCAACAATGACATTGCAACACACTAAAAACACTCAAAATCTAGCGAATGCTTAGCAACACCCTATAGAAACTAACCTGAACACTCAAGATACCATACAGAAAAATACATTCAGAATGCCATTGCAAATGCACAGCAATATCCTGCAGTGTTTTCATTTATGTACGCATATAATAAGCTACTAAAATTCTATAGTTTAATTGTCTTTAGAAACATTGGAATTCTTCTGGAATTCTTTGTAAACAAACGCGCAGATTTGCCGTATGTAGGTGTTTAATATGTGAAATAAACCAGACACTGAGGACATTCTGATGGTGCTCATGAGTTGCAAGGACCTCATTGTACACATTTGTTGTGTGTTTTCTCAGTGACGTGATCACACATGCACAATGATCTCACTCTCACATGTATGTTTAGTTAGTGGCTTTGTAATCGTGCATGGCACAGATCACTTCAGCGCCCCTTTCCTTCCTGTCTCAGCTGAAGGATGGCAACAGTCCTCAAATGTGACCTGTTATCTGAAACTCGGCAGCCCAGCCACACCTACTACACCCACCCCCATCCGACTCCTGCAGGAACATACAGGCATGGGAGAACTTCACCAGCAGGACTTTCCCGCCTGAAAGAGCTGCCCAGTGCCCATAGAAGGGGATTTAATGTTTCCATGGGGGAGGGGACCGGCGAGGAGGGAGTTGCTATGATCTGGTTGTGAAATCGCAAGGTTCTGTATAAGGAGATAGCAGTGTGGTTGAAGACATGACTGATTTTCGTGATGTGGACCAGGAACCACAGGAGCCTTTGAAATGAGGACCTGAGACATAACCACCCACTTATAACTGAAAGAAAGTTGATCGACTAATGCCTTGATAAAGGTCCACAAATCACTTTATACTATATTTATTTAAAACTAACTATATTTCTGTACTAGTGCTGTAGATAAACCAGGAGATCTTCACAAGAAGAACCTGTAGAGTAACATCAAGACTTTTATAATAAGCTCAAAAGAATCATATAGTAAACTCAAGTACATAGTAGCCAGTGTGCTTCAAGGAACCATGAATAACTTTAGTTTTTTTTAAAGTGTATGATGACACGAAGCGGTTTAACACATGTTTTAGGTCATACACTATGACAGATTTCAGAGCACCATTTATTGAAAGGCGTCACCTGGTTACAAGGCTATTACGCAAACATCTCTCCCAAAGGAATATTATATATATGTAACGGAGGTCAGCGAGTAGGTGCTGTGCATGTAAACCTCACTCCCCTGATCTCAAGAGACACACTAGTGATTGACTCTTGTGGCTGCAGCCTGAGACCCGCTCGGAGTAGGCGAGTGGGACCCGTTATATATATACATATATATATACACGCTGAGGTGTTTTAAACTGCTGTGCATCTGTGTGTATGTTGGTAAACACACCCTGCTACATGCACAAGTTACAGAAAGACATAACATCTGCATGTGATATTCACAGTGTGGCATGAATTTGTTTCAATAGACAGGGAGATTATAGTTATTTACATCTTAAAAACCTATATCTGCTTAATATATAACATACTACAAAATATACCATATACTACTTAATATTTAATTCCTATGCTACTTGTTAAATCTACACAGAAGTCTCTCAAAAGATGTAAATGGGACAGATTCAGCATTCTGAATCCCCCCTTCTTTTTTTTACATTTACTATAGAAATATTTATACAATGTATTACATTTCCATAACTTTCCAAGTCTGGAAATTACTGTGTCCACCTTTTTCGGGTTTCTCTTATGTATGATTACTATTATTTTTGTCCGTGTTTTTTTTTTAGCAGACACTTTTATCCACTGGTTATTTTTTTACTTCCTGATGTTTAAACACTATTTTGACCTGATGTTCAGTGATATTTTATTTATAAATCCAAGTGTTAGTTTTTTAAATAACGTGGATTTTTTTCCACTTATTAATATTATGTAATTTTCACACTAAAAGCAAAAACAAAATACCTAAACAAATTATATAAAAAAAAATGCACTGGACAACTGCAACTACATTCATGTTGCACCATTTTTGCGCTGTCGATTCAGCAACGGCTACATTTTGTTGGTGAGACATAAGTGAAATGTTTTCTGTGCAGTCGCCATTTTCTCCTGCAAAACCTTTGCACGCACACGACGGCTTTAAAAGCCCAGCAGCTCCGAGGTCCGTTTCAAATCCGGCTCCTAAAATAACTCGCTCACATCTGGAAACAATAGGGGGACACATTTTTTTAAAGCCTTAGATTGCGCAATATTTATGATCTAATCGCATGGAAATTAAAGATGGGAATTTGACTTTGGATTTCCTAACATTTTAAATCGACAACAGAACCAACTAAATCTTCCTTCACTAGGACTTAAATCATTGCAAAAATAAATAACATTCCAAGTGATTGGCATGCAAAAGTGTCCACACGGGTATCTTGCTATGATTTGAAAATGTGCAGTGAGCCTCCGCAGGCCAATCACCGGGAGCAGGAGGCGGAGAGACGGATTTGATAATCCTACTATTGTGAAAACGGAGTTTATGAATATTAAATGAGCAAAATTGCGTTCACTCTGATTGGGTTACAGTCAGTCGTTGGCAAGGGGACGCTAGTCTGCTAGCCAATCAACGAATCCTACATTTGGCATGGCAGGGCTCATTAATATTAATCAGGGTAGGCGATTGGGCGCTCAAGGAAGGCTACCAAGTTACGTCATAAATATCTAATTATTATTCATGAGATGCGGCTTCGCCATAGTGGAAAACGAAAATTCGCTGTCAGGTCGGCCTGTGATGTATTGAATGGGGAAGAAGAAGGAGGAGGAGGAGAATCCAATCCGGTTTGAGCAGGTTTTTGTTTCGGACGAGCGTTAACGTCTTCCTATTCTGTGCTCAAGCCTACTGTGTGAATCTTTATCCGAGCTCAACACATTGTCGACTGTTTTTCAGCGTTAAATCCGTGCGTCTTGCATTTTAAACCGCTTTGATTTTTGCGCGTTGTACAAACCCACAGCCATGCCTAAAAGGAGCAAAGTAAGTAACGTTAGCGCATTGGTTTCCTAATTTATCGAGGCACCATTTTAATAGAACATGCAGTGTAAAAAAAAAAGCAAAATAGGAATGAAAAGAATAGTGCAGTTTGCATGTTAATGTGCTTAATTTCATCCAGTTGCAGCATTATTCGTGCATTTTTTGTGTTTGCATACTCGTGTGTTTTATAAACGCGTGTTTTGATTTGAGAGCGCGCGACTGAGATTTTTTTCTCCATCAGAGTTAACGTTAACTAAACCCAAGATTAATGTTCATGCATGATCGGATGTGGAATATAATTTGTGCATATGTATGTGTCGTGTTTTTGTTTACAAATAGAAGTCTCTGTCGACATGCATCAGACAAAGGGGGTGTAACGTTAACGATATTAGTTTTCGTTTATGTGCAGCTTATCCAGTCGAGCAACCTAAAGGCTGTCGCGCGCAGGACAAAATCAAATTGTTGCATGGAATATGTATGTATTTATCTATCACATGCAGTTTTTATGTTAGTAGAGTTTGCTATAATTGCACGTGAATGTCTCTGTAAAGCCTCGGGTTTTTTTGTGTCATGGCTGCCCTTAAGAGCACGATGATTTAAACTCGCTGTAGGTCTGAAAACACAGTGACAGACGGCGCATTATATTATCCTGCAGCTCATCGTCGTGCATTAGGGATTTAATTCCTGCATTAGGGCTTAGTGCACGATTGCGTCTCGATATGTTTGAACGTGCAAGTGCCAGATTATGCAATGGCGGTATTCTTGCACATCATAGCGCCGCTGTTTGGTGTTTCCTATTATTCTGGTATATTCTGTAGTGTTTTTCCCTCTCGGCTGTGCACCTCGGGATGTTGTGTTTGAAAGCGAATGGCGGGAATGTCATGGAGCGGGGTCGGTGGGGCGAGAGCAAATCTCCATCAATCAGCGTCGAATGAGTCGGTGTGCATGAAGGGGGCGGGGCGCGCTAGAGTGCAATAAAAACGGACCGAGCTGCACAGTATTGGAGAACGAAGGCAGGACATAAACATTGATTATTTCTAGCTGTATGTTTGGGAGTCGTTACATTAAGAAATAATCCAAACACAGTTAGAAACGTAGAGCAACCATGTCCGACCCCGAGCGAATGACTCCTGATCCGATTCTTTACTACACAAACCGGGTAGGATCATTCCCTAACGATTGACTCAAGTGATCCGAGTCTTTTTAATGAATCAAAACCATACGTGGAGACGGAGACCTGTGTACTGTAGTCCGGTTCTCGAACAAATGAATCTAATGAACCGGATCTTTTTGAGTGAATCAATAGTATACGGCTCGATTATTCCTGGTCCCTAAGGAAAGGTTTTTTATTAGCCCCGTTCTAATAAATCACACAAATCAGTTAAAGTGGTTACTAAATTCGCTGTTGATGAAACCCACATGTTATTTACTTTGGTCATGTCCGACTGGAAAGGAATCAATAACTTTTTCTGCTTTATGTTGTACTTATAGCTCATGTAAATTATTGTAGTAAGTTACTGACTGGTGGTTATTCATACCAAAGTGGCTTTATTCACATTATGACATGCTTTTTATTTAGTATTGTTTTATTAAAATAAATAAAAGAAGTAGATTTGGTACCACGTGTTTTGTTTGTTATGGGATTTAAACCAATTATTGATTGGTCTCTAAACCTATGAAACCTCATTAAAAAGTTTGTAAACATCTTCAGCAGTTCTGTTAAAACATGAAATCATATAATTTGTTTCCCCCTCAAAATATGTAACGTTATTCTCAAATGTACTAAAAGAACCAAGGAGGAATCAGAATAAAAATAAATTAAATTTGTTAAATTCACTGATGAGCTAGACTGTTTTAGCTAATCATTTTTTGCCATTTTCTACATACAACTTGCGTTATAAAGATGCATCTATTATAAATGACACTGATGGACTTGAGAATAATACTCTTTTATTTTTGTTTTTCCCATAGGCGAACAATGATGCTGAAGTCACTGAGGTAAGCAGACCTCACTCCTTATTGCACAGAAATAAATTTTAATAATACAATAAATATTTATTGCATCAAAATAAAGTACATGTTTTAAACGTGTTATTTCTTTGCAGCCTAAAAGAAGGTCGGAGAGGTTGGTAAACGTGAGTATTCATGTTTTGCTTTTATATATAGTTCTCATTCATTCAACAGATTATGATGGCAGTTATTTATATTCTCTATTTTTTAAATGATGTATTATAACTTTTTCATTTTTAGAAACCTGCAACCCCAAAGGCAGAGCCTAAGCCAAAGGTAACACAACTTTATACATAAGAGGAATGATAAAAAACCTAGATTAATCTCTAAATTATAACTTAGAAACAATATAAAAATATCAATTTACCACATTAGAAGGCGGCTGCCAAACCTAAGAAAACAAAGGAACCCAAGGAGCCTAAGGAGGAGGAGAAGAAAGAAGAGGTGCCCGCAGAAAACGGAGAAACAAAAGATGACGAAGAGGTAACAAAGTCATATACGGGCAAATCTTACAAATAACAACCTACAATGATTTGTGTTCTTTCTATGTGATCTAACGATAATAATTATGTTTTGTCAGGCAACGGAAGACGCCGACAAAGAAGAAGACGGGGAATAACTTTGCTGAGATCTCATCTTTTACCAGCACTCCCTGTACCTCTTTTCTTGTACAATTCAGGGGAATATTTTTATCTACTATTTTCTAAAGGCAGGTTTTTTAGTAGTTTGATTGTAGAGACACATTTTTTATGGAAGACAAGAAACATTTTGAAAGTGATCTCATCATATCCAGCATTTTTACATTGGGCAGAAAAAACTACCATCATCGTAAATGTCGACAGGCATTTTTTCCCCCTCTCTGTTCTCGCTTTCAAAGTGTGAGGTAGAGGGGAAGGTTGTGGGCATGTTGTTTACACAGACAGCTGGACATCTTACTGAGCTTGTCCGAATGACTAACATTCCATTGGCTCTATGAGGGATTTTGGTGTGTTTTTTTTTTGGTGCGTGTGTAACCTGTAATGTGTGTTTGGGGAGGGAGGGGTGGGCAAAAAAACTCATTGTTTATTGTTTATAAGGCGAAAGATTACTTGTAGAACATTTGTAAGCTGTGTTCCATATGTTAACTGCAGTTCTCCATAACCATTTCTGCTAAATAAACATATTCTCTAGTACTGGAGTTCATGTCAGGCCTGTGCTTCGTGTGTATTGATTTTGTCTCTTCTGTGATAGTGCCGCAATAAATTTGTAAAACTGCTGTGAAAAAGATTTTTGGGACTTTAAGTCCAGTTTGTGTTATGGTACCAATGGCAGATGTGGGATGAATATCTCTGCAAAGCCAGCGATTCTTTAATATCCAAACGCATTATTAAAATGGAAAATTTGAAACAAACGAGTCATTACGTGTAAAATCTCTTTAGTTGTAAAGCGTTCTGACCAGCAGTAGCATTATTTTTGTGGGACTTAGATATCAAGTATAAATGTACAGTTTCTTTTGATCATTGTTTATAGATGTATCTGTGTGTTATGGTTCGATAAAACAAGCCAATAAAAATCAGTTGTGAAACCATGTTCTCCCTTTGATTTTGAGTTACATTTATTACTGTAGGTTTAGTTAAAGATTGACATTAAACTTGGTGATTATGTACCATGGTATATTTCAAATAATACTATTGTATCACTTAGGGTTATTACAGTCAACTAAAACTATAAAGTCGTTACCTAAACAAATTTAAAATGAATAAATATATATAGTCATTTCCAAGAAGATCTGCACCCTTGGTAAATATGATCAAAGAAAGCTGTGAAAATGAATCTGCATTGTTAATCCTTTTGATCTTTTATTTTAAAAAAATCGAACCTTTCATTGGATAAGGATTTAAAATGTGGGAAAATATCATTATGAAATAAATTTTTTTTCTCAAATACATGTTGGACACAATTACTGGCACCCCTAGAAATTCACATGAGTAAAATATCTCTGACGTATATTCCCATTCATATTCACAATTTTGAGCACTCCAGAGTGATTATGAACATGAAATTATCCAGCCATGGCTTCCTGTTTCACAGAAATATAAATAGGAGGGAAAACAAAGTCCAAATTCCCTTAATCATTCATCACAATGAGAAAAACAAAGAATATATGTCTGATGTGCACCAAAAGATAATTGAGCTCCACAAATTAGTGAAGATGCTTTAAGAAAAGAGCTAGAGCAGTGAAAATTCCCATTTCCACCATCAGGGCAATAATTAAGAATTTCCAATTGACATTAAATGTTACGGAACTGCCTGGAAGAAGACGTGTGTCTATATCGTCCTAATGCATGGTGAGAAGGAGAGTTTGAGTGGCTAAAGACTCTCCAAGGACCACAGCTGGAGAATTTCAGAAAATAGTTGAGTCTCGGGGTCAGAAAACCTTAAAAAATATTGTCAAACAGCCCCTACATCACCACGTGTTGTTTGGGAGGGTTTAGAGAAATTTTTTCCTAGCTCATCCAAAAACAATCTCCAGCATATTCAGTTATCAGACAAGACTGGAACTTCAAACGGGACTGATTCTATGGTCAGATGAAACTAAAAACAATTAGCTTTTTTTAGCAGCAAACACTCAGGATGGGTTTGGTAAACATATGGATAAAAAGTACCCCATGTGTACAATGAAATATACTGATTTATTTTTTAGGTTGTGGGCCTATATTTCTGCTGGAAGTCCTGGACATCTTGTTTAGACAGATCTATCAAATACTAACAGATAAAAAATCAATGTGACTGAATCTTATAATGGGCCATGTTTGGATCTTCCAACCGTACAATAATCCAAACACAAACCTCAAAAACAACACAAAAATGGGTCGCTGAGCACAAAACCAAGCTTCTGCTATGTTCATTCCAGTCCTCTGACCTGAACCCTGTAGAAAATGAGTGAGTGAACTGAAGAGAAGAAGCACCAACATGGAGCTGGGAATCTAAAGGGTCTGGAGTGATTCTGGATGAAGGTCTCTGATCTCCTCTCAGGTGTTCTCGAACCTCATCAGGCATTATAGGAGAACATTTAGAGCTGTTATACTGGCTCTGAGGCTTCAAAAAGTTCTAAAAGGGTGACGTTATTTGTGTATTAGAGAAAAACATTTATTTCATTATAATATTTCCCCCCATTTTAAATTCTTATCATCCAATGAAAGCTTCCATTTTTGTGAATTTATTTAATAAAAGATCAAAAGGATTAACAATGCAGATTGATTTTCACAGCTGCCTTTGATCATATTTACCAAAGGTGCCGATATTTTTGGCCATGACTGTATATATTGGCTGGCTAGAAACATCTCATTTTCTTGAAGCACTATATGTGCACTATATGTACTAAAATAACAAAAGGAAAAACTATGCACATTAAAAAATAAATAAAACTTTCCTTTTTAACAAAACTTTAAAATCAAATGAGAGAAATCATAACAGAAAATATATATTTATAAAACTACAATAGTATTTTATTGATAATAAAATTATATTGGTATTACCATGGTACATGCTCAAATATATAATTTTTATAATTTGCATGTGTTTCTTCTTTTTCATGACTAGATGTCTAGAAATTAGTTTTAGTAGTTTCACGTAAATCATTTGTTAAGCTGTATGTAGCCTATAAACTCTTGAAAGGTAATTCACATGTGTATTTGTATTTATATCAAAATAATTCCTTTAATAGCTCAAATTACATTTGTTTTGTTTGTTTTTTTTGGGGGGGGGGGGGGGGGAGTATGGTGAGTAATTCAACAAGTACGCCTATTTGAAGATCTGCTTGTCAATTCCTTTCAAGAACATTTCAGGTTGTATTTTGATGGGTCTGACAGTACTCTGACAGTTTTTATTATTATTATTTATCAAATAATAGTTGTTAATGTGTAAGGATAGAAATGCAGTGGTATCAAGTTTATATCTATGACTGGTCTATTTCTTATACTTTATTAATTTAATATGATAGATGAATATGCATGTACAAACTCATTTACATGTTATTACTCAAAAATAGCCTTGTACTGATGTGAGTATCTTAAATTACCAAATCAGATGTGGGGCAGATTGATCCAAGCTCATAAACAGCACCTGTTGGCACAGCAAGTGACATCAACAGTCACTCTGTTCCCACATGAAAACAGAGAAACTGCCTGGTAAGATAAATGGATAACCAGTTGCCCAGCATATGTGACCTTAACCCCAGCCTCCACCCAAACGTTCTCTGACTGTGATAACCTAGAAAACGCTTGCCATAGGGGTTTTTGTTTATATTCTACCACACTTCAGCTTAAGGCAAGGGAGTGTCTGAGCTTTCTGTTTAGTGCCACATTCTTGCTATTTCTAATGTTGGTTTGTAAAGCTAATGCTGTTGGCTAGATTCACGTATGAACATTTGTCAAAGAGATGAAAACAAACTTATCTGATCCACAAGACTTACATAAAACATGAAGAAATGAGGTAATGGTTTGTCATTGATTGATTGATTTTGCTCAAGGCATTTGTCAGATCAGCTGAAAAGCGTAAAATGTGAATGCTTGACTTGGTTGATCAGATTTTTCACAAACAAACAAAAAAAGTTATTTAATTCAGTGTTGTTTAACCAGTACATGTGATGCACGTGATTTCTTCATATTCGTATCTTGGAACCAACATCATGAGATAATTGAATAAACCGGGCATTAACTTAAATAGCAAAGCTTAATCTTCGCGTGAAACATTTTCGGCAGTGTATTAGCGGAAAACAAGGGCAGGGTGACCTTTGTTTGCTGCTTCGGATGGATGTTTTACTCTCTGAGCTTTACGTCACAATGAATTTTCCCACCGTAAGCGCAGTTTCGTTAGTGTATGAAAAAAAACTAACCCGAATTAACCATAGCATTGCTAAACATAACATAATAAATGTATGAAATACATTAATATAAAAAAAGTTTACGGATTATATTCCCTTAACTAAAAAGTTCACGTTTTCATTGTTGATTATAGAAAGTGCTGAAGTGAAACCTAAACTGGATATTCGTACGAGAGGTGAAATCACACAACACAGCTGATCTACGCAGATTTACAAGCTGGGAAGCTTTAATTAGGCTAATTATTTATGTTCGCATAATACTTTGAAAGAACTGACCGGGTTGTTTCACAATGCGTCTACTCGGGGCTTATGCTGTAAAGTTAAATAGTGTTATGTGTGATGGTGTTCAGTGATGCGCGGCTCGTGGCTCCTGCTGCAGCGCTCGCACGCGCTCTACAGACGCAGTGTCAACACATGGTCTGCTGTCGGAGCAGCGTTCAATGTTCAGCACCAACGATTTGAACATTTACAGAAAAATGTGGTGAGACTTTTATAATATATTATCACGGACTTTTGTAACTGTTATATAATTATAATATAATATAAATGATAATATATACATGTGCTTTAACAGTAAAATAATTTGAGCAAATATCTGTCTATAAGTGATTGTTTTTATTTAAATAAAGCATTTATAAAGTACATTTTGTAATACATTTTTCTATTTATTTTTAATAAAGTATGTTTTTAATTAAATTATATTTTATATTTTAATTTACTGTGTACAATGTATTATGATATATTATAATATCTCATTTTGTATTGGCATGACAAATGTATGGAAATGCAGCACGGAATAAAAAAAAAAAAGGTGATTGCTGCTTTTATCACACAATTCTGAGTTGATATCTTGGAATTCTGCCCCCCCTTTTGAGATATGAACTCAGAATAGCAAAATATCAGCTCGCGATATAAACTCGCAATTGGGATATATACACTCACAAGTCAAAATTCTGAGATCAAAAGCAATTTACCTTTTTATTTTTTTTAAATAAACCTTTTTAGAGTTAAAAAAAAATCTAAATTACCTTATTTAATTTTTTATTCCTTGGCAGAAACAGGCTTCCATACAAATGGCTACAGTTGCATTGACCTTGCTTTCTGTGTAAAATGAGTGTCTTTCCTCTCTGTTCTCAGGGTCTGTTTGGAGTATCAGAGCTCAGTGGTCCTGCCGGTTTCCAGATGGCTCAGCATCAGGCTCTCAGGGAAGCAGAGTTTCTGGTCCACAAGGCTTGCACACATCCTCCTGGTGCCGTCACTGTGGAAACATTTGATCAGCTGTCTGACAGCTTATGCAGAGTTGCAGACCTGGTAAACATAATTGTGTTGGCGTAGCATAAACTGTGATTCTTGTAAGGGGTCTGTTAAATCTCACACGTGTTGTATTGAAGGCAGATTTCATCAAAGTGGCTCATCCAGATGCTGCGTTCCGGGAGGCAGCGGAAAGGACCTGCGTTGAAATCGGAACTGATGTGGAAAAGTGTGTATCTGTCTTCTGGTTATTCTGGCGGTACTAAACAATATTTGTGTATTATTTTTATTGGTTTGTGTGTATATTACAGACTCAATACAAATGTTGATTTGTGTCAGAGCCTGAAGAATTTACTGGAAAACGAGGCTGTTTTGGCCACACTGGACTCGGACGCAAGGCAAGTGAACTTTGAAAAATCCTTTTAAACATGATTTAAAAGTTAAGCAAGAGAAGCTGTATTTCTGTAATGTATATGGACTCAAAACTGTGTTTGTATGAGTTTAACAATTTAGAATCGGTAAGAATGGTCAATGTTTTTGAAATTATGCAATATGCTCACAAAGACTGCATTTATTTGACAAAAAAATGCAGTAATAATGTAAATATTATATATTACAGTTGTTGAATTGTTTTTCAGGTAATTTGTACCTGTAATGTTAGAGCTAAAATTCAGCAATCTTCAGTGTCACATGATCCATCAGAAATCATTCTAATTTCTAATTTAGAATGCTCAAGAAAAAAAAAGATTGTTGAGAACAGCTGTGCAGCTGAATATACATTAATATACAACAGCGATTGTATATTATTTGATGAATAGAAAGATCAAAATAGCAGCATTTATTTAACATAGAACATTTTGAAACTATATAAATGTCTCTACTGTCACTTTTGATCAATTGGATGCATCCTTGTTGAATAAACATATTAATTTCTTTCACGCGGTTCTGTTGCTGATTTAGAAGAGTGGCAGAGCTCTTCATGTTTGATTTTGAGATCAGTGGAATACATCTTGATGAATCCAAGGTGAGAATAATCCTTAAAGATTAAAATACAAGCCCTTTTTAACGTGATCATACTGATTTTATATAGGCCCTATATTTCTTTATGAATCATCTCAGAGGAGCAAGGCTGTCGCTCTCAATGTGAAGCTGCTGGATCTTTACCATGAGTTTCTGACCGGCGCTCAGCTCCCAAACGCCATAGATAAGCAAGTTCTACCAGAACACATCCGCCACTGCTTTTCCATAGACGGGAACCGCATTCAGATTGGCGGGTTGCATGCTGAATCTCCAAACGAGCTGGTGTGTGTGATTTTATATTATTCTGTTTACGTATTTACCATCTCCCTGTTTGTTGCTTGAGCTTAAAGGTGCACATAAATCCATCATGACATGCTATTGGCTGTTTATGCAAGCTAGATGGTAAGGTTGGCTTCCGTTTGCATGTTCCGTAAGCGTCTTTTTTTTTTTTTTTCCTCTGGTAGGTGCGGGAAGCTGCGTATAAAATCTTTCTGTACCCCAATGCTAGTCTCTTGCATTGTCTGGATGAGCTTTTGGCTTGTAGACATGAGCTGGCAACATTAGTGGGCTATGAGTCGTTTGCACACAGGGCTTTGAAAGGAACGATGGCTAAAACCCCAGGTAAAATTAACCAGAGGATCTTTTGCTGGCTACAGTCCTCTTTTAGCTGCAAATGGAGTTTAAACAAATGCATTTGTAAACGAATTTGTTTGCTTTACAGAGACTGTGATGAAGTTTTTGAAGCTGCTAACAGAAAAGCTCTCTGACAGGTATGTTTTGCACAAACTGCATTTTTTTTAATGGAAATCTTTGATGTGTTGTAAAGTTTACTCTGTTTGTTTGTCATAATACAGAACATCAAGAGACTTCAAGATGATGAAAGAAATGAAGAAGAAAACACATTCAACAAATCCTGTAAATGTTTATTTTGTGCACTGGATTTGTTTTGTGAATGCTGCTTTCCTTTTTCTCATTTGCATAGCAAATGCAGAGATTTCCTAAATATTGTTTTTCGCATTTCAGGAAGTGATGGCGTGGGATCATGCATACCTCAGCTGTGCCATACGAACGGAAAAGTAAGGCGTTTTCATGTATACATCTCTCTGGATATGCCATCTACTTCCTGTTTATCCTCATACACATTCATGTACTTGTAGGTTTAACATGGATCCCAGCGTCTACAGCCCGTACTTCTCTCTGGGTGCTTGTATGGAGGGACTCAACAGTCTCTTCATGCAGCTTCTGGGCGTTTCTTTTCAAGCAGAGCAGCCGAAGATGGGCGAACTGTGGAGCGAAGATGTTCGAAAGCTTGTGAGATTTTCTCCTCCATCTTTGTTTGCTCAGTTTTCAAGACCAACTGTCTGTCGATCACTCACAGATGTATTAATGCAAATGGCAAGCTGTATTTACTGTTTCTTGTGCTGCCAACAGGCTGTGGTCCATGAAACAGAGGGACTACTGGGATACATCTACTGTGATTTCTTCCGCAGACTTGATAAACCTCACCAGGTACAGCTGTCAGCTCTTGACTGATTCTGTACAATGCAGACATTTAATTAAATTGGATATACATAATTTTGGTGAAATTAAATAAACATAAACACATATTTGACAAATGCCATTCAAAAGGTTGGGGATATAAATTAATAGTTGTATTCAGTAAAGATGCATGAAATTGATCAAAAGTGACAAAGATATTTCTAATAAAAAAAGCTGTTCTTTCGACCTTTCTATCACAGTTTCCACAAAAAAAATATTAAGAAACAACTGTTGCTTTATTACTATCTCTAAACATACAATTTCCATATATGGCAGGACTGTCACTTCACCATCCGCGGTGGGCGGCTGAGGGAAGATGGCATTTACCAGCTGCCTGTTGTAGTGTTGATGCTGAGTTTACCTCCACCCAGCGGCAAAACCCCATCTCTGCTCACCCCCTCTATGGTGGAGAACCTATTCCATGAGATGGGACATGCCATGCACTCCATGTTAGGCAGAACACGCTATCAGCATGTCACAGGTCAGAGTTAACTGAATATTCAGGTTATTCATAAATTGAATTTACATGACAAATACCTGATCTGAATTTGATGTATGTATCTATACAGGAACCAGGTGCTCCACAGACTTTGCTGAAGTCCCTTCTGTTCTGATGGAGTATTTTGCTTCAGATTATCGAGTTGTGAGCCAGTTTGCAAGACATTATCAGACTGGAGAGGTGGGTTTGTGCACAAACCTGCTTCAGAGATCATCGTCTATGTATCTGAAACACCATTAGAAGAACTGCATGTTGATGTAACAGCTGTCTTTTGTTCTCTCTAGCCTCTTCCAGAGAGCCTAGTGTCTCGTTTATGTGAGTCTAAGAGGATGTGTAGTGCTGCTGACACTCAGTTACAGGTACTAAAACACATCACTGCTCTGATGGAGAACTATAGTGCTGATATGTCAGGAGTAATTGTGGGATGTAAACTATAGTTGAGTAATGGCTCATATAGTATATGGGACACTAAAGGATGAAAGAAACATCTACATTTCATTTACAAGCCCAAACTGAGCAGAAACATGCATTTTGGTGCAGTTTATGATATTTATATGGCCAAAAACAAATATGAAATTCTGATAGCTTGTAAATATTTTCCAATAACGTGTCTTAGTAAGTTTAAAAGCTTAGTTCATGATCAAAGATAAGATTTTTATTGTGGGAGCAAAACATGCAATGCAATACAGTGATGTTTGAGAGTTGAACAAATTTCAAGTCTTTTATGTGATGTATATAAAATAGGGGGGGGGGGGGGGGTGTTTAATTCCCTGCTGATTTTGTATGTTTGCCCACTGACAAAGAAATTATTAGTCTATCATTTTAATGGTAGGTTTATTTGAACAGTCAGAATAATTTTTTTTTTCAGAAAAACCCATTTAAAAAATGTATAAATTGATTTGCATTTTAATGAGTCAAATAAGTATTTGATCCTCTATCAATCAGCAAGATTTCTTGCTCTCAGGTGTCTTTTATACAGGTAAGGAACTGAGATTAGGAGCACTCTCTTAAAAGGAGCTAATCTCAGTTTGTTACCTGTATAAAAGACATCCTGTCCACAGAAGCAATCAGATTCCAAACTCACCACCATGACCAAGAGCAAAGAGCTGTTCTGGGATGTCAGGGACAAGATTGTAGACCTACACAAGGCTGGAATGGGCTACAAGACCATCGCCAAGCAGCTTGGTGAGAAGGTGACTACAGTTGGTGCAATTATTTGCAAATAGAAGAAATAAAAAATTACTGTAATCTCCCTCGGACTGGGGCTCCATGCAACATCTCACCTCGTGGAGTTTCAATGATTATGAGAACGGTGAGGAATTAGCCCAGAACTACACGGGAGGATCTGGTCAATTATCTCAAAGCTGCTGGGACCATAGTCACCAAGAAAACAATTGGTAACACACTACACCATGAAGGACTGAAAAATTGCCGCGCCCGCAAGGTCCCCCTGCTCAAGAAAGCACATGTACAGGCTCGTCTGAAGTTTGCCAATGATTCAGAGGAGAACTGGGTGAAAGTGCTGTGGTCAGATGAGACCAAAATCCAGTGTACCATCAGGGCCTGGGCACTGAAGATGGGCCATGGATGGGTATTCCAGCATGACAATGACCCAAAACACACGGCCAAGGCAACAAAGGAGTGGCTCAAGGAGAAGCCAGTCTCCAGACCTTAATCCCGTAGAAAATCAGATATGGTATATGTTTATGATGTTTTATGTTTGTTTTTATTTAGTCTTCCTGTACAGCACTTTGGTCTCCACATTGTGGTCTTGAAAGTGCTTTATAAATAAAGTTAAAAATCTGTGGAGGGAGCTGAAGGTTCGAGCTGCCAAAAATCAGCCTCAAAACCTTAATGACTTGGAGAGGATCTGCTAAGAGGAGTTGGACAAAATCCCTCCTGAGATGTGCAAACCTGGTGGCCAACTACAAAAAACATCTGACCTCTGTCGTTGCCAACAAGGGTTTTGCCACCGAGTACTAAGTAATGTTTTGCGAAGGGGTCAAATACTTATTTGACTTACTAAAATGCAAATCCATTTATAACTTTCTTGAAATGCGTTTTTCTGTATTTTTTTGTTATTCTGTCTCACTGTTCAGAGAAACCTACCATTAAAAGTATAGACTGATCATTTCTTTGTCAGTGGGCAAATGTACAAATCAGCAAGGGATCAAATTAATTTTTTCCCACTGTATATTTAATCAAGATTTTCTGAAGGAAAAAATGGTTTATGGATAATCACATACAGGTACATCTCAAGAAATGTGTATATGTTGAAAAAAAAATTATTGTAACTTATTTAAAAAAGGAAAATGGTCATATATTTTATATTCATTAAATGTAAAGTAAAACGCTCCAAAGTTTTTTTTGTTTTAATTTTGATGATTAGAGCTTACAGCTAATGAAAGCCAAAAATTAGTATCTCAAAACATTATAATTATTTACATTTGAATTTCAATAAATGACCATACATACAGTATAAGTTGTGGGTATTTCTTGTTCTTTGAAACCACAATAATGGGGAACACTGCTGACTTGGAAATGGTCCAGAAGACGATCATTGACACCCTCCACAAAGAGGGAAAGTCACAGAGGGTCATTACTGAAAGGGGTGGATGTTCAAGGAGTGCTGTATCAAAGCATATTAAATGCAAAGTTGACTGGAAGGAAGAAATTGGGTGGGAAAATATGCACAAGCAACAGGGATGACCGCAAGCTTGAGAATACTGTCAAGCAAAGCCGATTCAAACACTTGGGAGAGCTTCACAAGGAGTGGACTGAAGCTGAAGTCAGTGCATCAAGAGTCACCATGCTCAGACATCTTCAGGAGAAGGGCTACCAAGCCATTTCTGAAACAAAAACATTGTCAGAAGCATCTTACCTGGGCTAAGGAGATGTGGTCCAAAGTCCTCTTTTCAGATGAAAGTAAATTTTGGATTTGATTTGGAAATCAAGGACCCAGAGTCTGGAGGAAGAGAGGAGAGGCACAGGATCCATGTTGCTTGAAGTCCAGTGTGAAGTTTCCACAGTCAGTGATGATTTGGGCTGCCATGTCATCTGCTGGTGTTGGTCCACTGTGTTTTCTGAAGACCACAGTCAACACAGCCATCTACCAGGACATTTTAGAGCACTTCGTGCTTCCTTCTGCTGACAAGCTTTATGGAGATGCTGATTTCATTTTCTAGCAGGAATTGGCACCTGCCCACACTGCCAAAGGTACCAAAAGCTGGTTCAGTGACCATGGTGTTACTGTGCTTGATTGGCCAGCAAACTCGCCTGACCTAAACCCCATAGAGAATCTACAGGGTATTGTCAAGAGGAAGATGAGAGACACCAGACCCAACAATGCAGATGACCTGAAGGCCGCTATCAAAGCAACCTGGGCTTTCATTACACCTGAGTAGAGCCACAGGCTGATTGCCTCCATGCCACACTGCATTGATGCAGTAATTCATGCAAAAGTTGGCCCAACCAAGTATTGAGTGCATAGAAATTAACATACTTTTCAGAAGCCTAACATTTCTGTTTAAAATATCCTTTTTTATTGATCTTATGTAATATTCTAATTTTCTCAAACACTGAATTTTGGGTTTCTTTATCTATAAGCCATGAACAAAATTTAAAGAAATAAAGGCTTGAAATATTTCACTGTGTAATGAATCTATATAATATATGGGTTTCACTTTCTGAAATGAGTGACAAAAAAATATTGACCTTTTTCATGATATTCAAAATTTTTTTTTTTATGTACCTGTGTACCCAAGTTGCTTCAGTCCAGTTAATGTTTATCTTAAAATATTAATAGCAATATAAAATGTATAAGAATCAGTAAAGAATACGCAGCAAAAAAGACTCATGAGCGTGACCTGTGAACTGTACTGAAATGCTTTTTGTTAATAAAGGATAAACTATCAATCAAACAAAAGGCAGGAAGTAAATACAGTAGGTTTTTAAAGCAAAGTTTTGACCATGTTGATAATTTAGAGGCCTTAAAATGTACGTAACAAAAATTATGCAGTAGATTTATCTATCAAGTCTACTAGTGATTGTTTTTTTGTGCAACGCTTCGCTGTAGATTTTCTATGCAGCTTTGGACCAGGTTTATCATGGAATACCACAATACAGATCAACCACTGACATCCTCAGAGAATTACAGGATACATTTTACGGGTTACCTTATGTCAATGATACAGTGAGTGGCAACATCACAGACGCACTTCAGATTCTGTGCAATTTGTCCAATTAGTACATTTTTTGACAATGTTAATACAATATTGATCTTATATATTCTCCGATGATGTAGGCTTGGCAGCTGAGATTTAGTCACCTGGTTGGTTATGGTGCCAAATATTACTCCTACCTCATGTCCAGGGCTGTTGCCTCGATGGTGTGGAGGCAGTGCTTTCTACAGGATCCCTTCAGCAGGTCAGTGTGGAGTTTTTAACTCCAACTCCTGGCCATGTAGGACAGCTTTGTCATGCATGTTTGGCTATCTTATCATGGATGCCGTGTGCACCGATAATAGTACTCATGGTGACAGGAAATTCTTTAATTTACATTTAATAAATGTTAAATATTTTCTATTGTATAGTGACTGTTCACTTTAAAAACATTCAATATCTGTAGTTGTACTGTATATCTGGTTTAATTAAAGAAGAGACTGTCATTTGCAGAGTGATGGGAGAACGTTACCGCAGAGAGATGCTCGCTCATGGGGGCAGTAAAGAACCTATGCTGATGGTCCAAGGTAAAAACAACACTTGCAATTACATTTTCTCTAAGACCTTAATAACTATCAACCTTAAGAGTACATTTTCACAGATTCTTATTTTTGATCCTCAGGAATGCTACAGAAAACCCCTACTATTGAAGACTTTGTTGATGCACTAGTGTTAGACCTTGATGCAAATGTCAAATCCCCAGCTTAGTAGAGGAAACGAAAGATCCTTGTTATTGGGTCGGTCTGATACACTGGGTATAACCTCACTCTTTCCTAATGTCTCGCTGCCTTTAAGCCTAATTAAAATGTGAAGAGGCAACATTAAAATATTTGTGTTACTTCTGTGTATTGTGCCTCAGTTTCACATTTAGTAGATTTTGCTGAAAACAAACTGCTTCAGCACACTTAACTTCACTGATAGGTGCTGATTTGAAGATGTTTATCTAAGTGATATTTTTGCAAAGATAACCTTGCTTTAACCCTCTGGTTGTGTTCGGACTCCTGTCACACTTGTGTTCCCGGTCAAAAATGACCGGACTCCAAACAACTGCTTAAAGTTGTAATTATGCTATATTATCACTAAATATTGGATTCAATCTTTTTGTCAACTTGTTTTCTTTCATTTAGGACTGGTTTTGTGTTTCTATTTGCATCTGATTAATCGTAGCCCTCATTTATCTGAGAGTAGGTGCCTCGTTTTTTGAGTGAAAAAAACATTTTTTATGAATAATTGTCACAATGAGAAAAAATTACGAAAATTAAAAAAAAAAATTCTGAGAAGTACTTATACCCTATGTGAATAAGGTCAGTAAGTTTGAGTCCAATGCGATAACGTTAACTAGTATTTTCGGGTCAATTTGACCCGAACACAACCAGAGGGTTAAAACATACCCTGTCCCTCTTATTTGTACTTAATTACAAAAAAAATTACACAACCATACAGATTATGTTTACGTTTTGGCAAATATGTATATCACTATACAATTTGGGAATGGCCTGCTTTTCTAAAATTACCATTTCAATTTTAGTTTTGAAAAGCTAACGGAAAAGCAACGTAAGATTATAAATATGTAAATTTATTAATTAGGAAAAATTAAGCTTGCCTTCTAAAAATGTCAACCTACAGTCATAAACTACAATATACATTCTCAATTATATAATGAGTACAAACACAATGTAGGTACATATTGATTTTGTTGAAGAAATGCACAAACAAGTTTCATTTTGTGGTTGTTTATTTACCTACGCAAGACCATAACTCAAGTCAAGGTGGGATCTGAAAAAGAGATGAATAAACATTCAATACAGGAGACGAAACAACATTAGCTGACAAAAGACATCAAATATGAAAATGAGTTGTTAATCACCATGTTATGCCTCCTTCTCTGGAACTACCTCATCGGTGCCCTTGGTGTTTCTGGTGTAGATAACCTGAGCTCTGTGCTTGGACACCAACTTGATCAAACCTGACAACAATAAACAAAATATCACTCCATCATGGATTCAAAATAAATTCAGGGAAAACTTGCAGCTTAAAAAAAAACTAATCATGGAATACTTTAAGTAAACAATATATAAGGGGTTTGGCTGACAAAAAAGCCCTGTCATACAAGATGTACTCAGTTTGTGAATCGATCATATTCACTGTTAGAGCATCAGATGATCACCTTTGCTGAGCAGCTCCTGCAGGGCAGCCCTGGCAAGCGAGCCCCTGATCTTCAGCCTCTCAGAGACCACAGCAGGTGTGATGAGCTTGTAGTTGGGAACTTCTTTGTACAGCTTGTCATAACTGACCTTGTCAAAGAGGACCAGGTTGTTCAGCTTGTCCCTCACCTTTCCTTTGGACCACTTCTACTCAAGATCAAAAACAGGGGAAATGTCAAGCCTTGCATGCATACAGTGAATGACTTAAAAAGGACTGACATGTTTCTTATATGTAAAATACTTTTAACTGCAGTATTTACCTTCTTCTTCGCTTTGCCTCCAGATTTGTTGACGGGATCCTTGTCCTTTTTGGACTTGCCCGCATCTTTCTTCTGCTTGGTATCCTTGGGCGGCTAGACAGTTAAAAAAACAACTATTTTCAATCACATGTTTAAATAAAAGCGTATTTTAATAATTACATTGTCGGCGTTTTAAAAAAAGCAATGTGTGTTAATGCGGTGCGCGTTCAGGCCTCGCGCACGATGCGGCAACACTTCATACAAAATAATCATACACAAACGCTGAAATGGCCCACTAAAGCTACATTATGTTATTTATCATGCTTACAAACGTAGGAGAATGTTGTTATAATGCGGCTATTACACGTGAGAAGTGGGTAAAAGTGCTATTTTCTAACATTACGGAATCGCTCGAGCACTCACCATGCTGAGGCGTTGCGAGCTGCGGAAGAGAAAGGAAGTAGCGCACGCGTACGTCCGCTTTGTCCGTTTGCACTTCGGCTCGTGCTGTCCATGTGCTCAGTAGTTCATGGTCGCCACCTGCAGGACTGGAGTCAGTACTGCGGCTCTCATATACGAAGAATTGTGTGGAAACTTTAGATAACTACTTTGCTCTAAAAACTGTGACATTATTTACCCGTTTTAAAAGCAATAGTAAATAATTGTATAATGTTACAAGCAGCAGGACCGGATCTGCGAGTGGGCCTGACAGCTTTCCAACCCAAATCCACGGAAATACAGATTTATATTTTTTATTATATTATATTAAACGTTTAAATTCTTCATTAATCACTTTAAATGTGATTTGTGTCGTCATTTGTTTCATTAGAACTATGATAATAGTAATATGCTAATTAGCATCTTCTGTTACATTACACCAGTCCAGTAGTGTGTTACGTTCTTCCCGCCAAAAGCTCTGTCTGCTTTGATTCCAACTGGCAGCTAGAAAACAACCATCGACGAAATTATCATAATCTCACAGATGAATGCAACTGTTCAGAATAGACATTAGTCATTAAAGGGAAGTTTATATGGTTTCGTTTTTTGTGTCTGGCCTGCCATTGCAACATACGAATCACAGACCAGACGCTTTAACCGGCACTCACTGCTCAAAACACTTTTTTGTTATGGTGAGTTATGGTGGCAAAAAATTCAGTTTAGCCAACACAGGAATAAATTACATAAACAAATGTCTTATTTTAATTGTAATAACACAATATTTTAGTGCTGTCAAATGATTAATCACGATTAACTGCATAAATGCTGTGTATATTTATTATATATGTACAAATACACACATGCAATATACATTTTGAAGATATTTACATTTGTATTCATATAATTTATATTATGTATAAACCTATTTAATATGTAAACATAATTTTCTTAAATATATGCATGCATGTATGTGTATTTATATATACATAATAGACACAGTATTACACACACATATATTATGTAAACAAATTGTTTTATTTTGGATGCGATTAATCGTGATTAATCGTTTGACAGCACTAGTATATTTACTATATTTATATTTTAAAAAAAGTTGAGCCAACTTAAAATTTTAAGGCAACCAGCTTCAGAAGATTATTGAGTTCTCTCAACTTATTTGTTTTGCAGGAGATTCGCAACTTTTTGTAGTATAAACTTAAAACAACAAGTTGAGAAAACTCAGAAATCTGCTGAATCTGGTTGGCTCAACTTTTTTTTTTACAGTGTGGATTTTTGATCAAATAAATGTAGCTTTGCTGAGCATAAGAGATTATTAGTTCATTCACAATAATTGTGCCATTTTTCATCTCGATGTTAAAAAGTGACCCAGTATAACTGAATTCACCCTTATGTTTTAATTTAATACACCTTAAATATATAAAACAAGATATCTCACAGCACATGTAAAACTATACTAAAATGATAAAATAACCAAAATAAGTGAAGCTCACCAAAATAAATACAAATAAGTAAATAATAAAGAATACAGGGAAAAAAATATCAAGACCAATGTTTAAAATGATGTGAAACGACACATAAGCAACAACTTAGTGACAAACTTTTATACTGCATTTTTACACCTTTATACATCATAAAGTATAATGTTGTTTGCATTAAATTAGTATGAATTGGGTGCATATAAAAAAATAAAATACTGCTGTAACACTGAAAGGCAAAAGTACAATGTGTGTCTAAGATGGAAAAAGATGACCCTCAATTCGGCACATAACTCAAGCTCTAAAGTTGTTACTCAAAAAATAAACAAGCTCAAAAAGCTTGTGATAAGTTAAACAATATTCAGGTGCAACAATTCATGTTAATATTTACTAAGAAAGTAAACAATTTTCTATACTAAAGTGTAAACATTTCTGTTCGTACAGTAATACAAATTCTGTTCTTCTGAAAGATGTACAGTGGAGACACTCGGTCAAATAATATTTACAGGACTCAATTTAATAAACTGTAAAATATTCACTATTCTCCATCATCCGCATTGCTGCTGTGTGTATATACCCGGTACAACCTGTTTGCACATTCCTCTTGCACATCCCTGTTTATATTATTATTTATTAAGTCCACAGTATACTGTATTGCACATTTTACTCTTTATTTTTGACCTATATTTATGTATATTCTCTTGTGTTGTGTTACATATTTTGCACTGTCCATTGAGCGGACCTGACCTGATTTACATTTCACTACTGATTATATCCTGTATAATTGAGTATGTCACGAATAAAAGAACCTTGAACCCTTGAACACTAAGTCTCTGAAGTGTGTGAATGTTGTGATATTGCTGATGAATAAGCTTAAGAAAAATATCTAAATGAAAGTTAAAAATCTATTTAAAAAAATAAGTACAACAGTAAAACTGACATTAAAGCAGTCCCTTAAAAGGACAGTCAAAAGAAAAATGACCAATCTGTTATCATTTATCATCCTTGTCATGTCGTTCCAAATTTTCTTAGTATGGACAAAAAAATACAATGGAAACCGAAACGGTTTGGTTATCTCAAATTCTTCAAAATATCTTATTTTGTGTTCCACAAGTTTAGAAAGACATGAGGATGAGTAAATAATGACAGAATGTTTAAGAACAGATGTTCTTACTGAGTGCTGTCACATTGGCTGGGCTCTCTGATATGATCATATTTAATAGAAGGATTAGTCCATCTTTTTAGCCACGTGGCCCATTTTTGTGCGCATGTTACGCACAAAGAAGAAACAAACTGTTGTTACAGCGCAGGCGACCTCTGCTACCCAGAATGCTGTGTCCCAGCTGTAACGTTTGGCAATGGTGCTGAATGGCAGGCCAGCGATGAATGCACCAACTGAAAGAAAAAAACAATCAGGAATTTATGGTTATATATTATGGAGCATTTTATTTAACGCATTTTGTCATGAAACAGTTCCTGCAGATTTACCATTTGCCATCAGAGCTACAATGGCATGTGATGTCCCACAGAAATTGGAGGGGGCGCTTTCACTCGCAATCACCCCAAACAAGGCAATTGGTCCGTATGAGGAAAATCCAAATGCAGCACCAAGAATCAAAATCCAAAGCTGAAGAACAGAGAATGTTGTATTAGACATCATTAAAGGAAAAACAAACAAACAAACAAACAGACAAACAAACAAAAAAAAACATTGAAGATGGCTAATAAGTTAAAATATCAATTGTGGTGAATTTTTGGATATACCTCTTTCTCTGAGACACCAGTGAGGACTGAAACTGGATGGAGTGCCAAAACCCATAGTGGAGCTTCCTGAGAAACCACACATGATGATTTAACCAACACAATACAGCAAAAATTGATGCACGTATAGATTGTACTTATTTGATTTTTTTTTAGATTAAAAAAACACCTCTGGGGTCTCTAGTGTGATGGTAACCCGGAAGAGGTACATGGACACAGCCATGCCTGCCATCATCATCAGGAGTAGCCCATGGCGAGGATTACCATAGGTACTCAGCCCTTGCTGTAAAACAGGAAGTCACCGTTTAACAGATGACATGATCTCTATTTATAAATTGCAAATTTATCCCATAATGAAGATGCGCCAATATAGCAATTAATAGGGGATTTTAAATTCCAAATTAAAGGAATAGTTCTCCCATATGCACGTATGAAAATTTGCTGAAAATGTAGCCTAGTATACTCACTGTCAGGCCATCCAAGATGTAGATGAGTTTGTTACAAAATGCAGCTTTTCACTTCACAAGACTGGACATGTGTGGGTTACTTGTGGATTATTGTGATGTTTTTAGCAGCTGTTTGGAATCTTATTCTGACGGCACCCATTCACTTCAGAGGTCACCTGGTGAAAAAGTGATGTAATGCTAAATTTCTCCAAATCTGTTCTGATGAAGAAACAAATGCAGCTACATCTTGGATGGCCTGAGAGTGAGTACATTTCAGCAAATTTTTGTTTTTGAGTGAACTATTACTTTAATGTATTTCACTTTAAATTGAACCCACCCTAGCCACAGCCTTGTCAGACAGATAACCAGCTCCAATGCTGCCAAAAAACCCACCAACTTCCAGGGCACTCATGTATGAGCTGCCTGTAGAAAACAAACAAGAACGTTAGCATCCTCACACAGGCCATAAACAACACAGAAAACTTCACGCAAAACAGAGAGTACCAGACTCACCCATCAATGCAGACTGGCCTTTTTCCTGCATGAGGAACAGCTGACCCCAGTCAGTGCAGGCGATCTTTACTCCAAACACAACCAGGTAGCCAGCAGATAGCACCCAAAGATAAGGAGACAGCAGGAACTCTTTTAGACTGCTTTCATCATTAGAGCCTGGAAAAAGAGTGAAGACTGAGTGGATTGACACGAGCAGTATCCAGTAACAAACATACATAATTTAAATCCCATAAACAGAAAAAACAACAAGCATATATTATACACTACCATTCACGGTACACAGTAAAAGCTGTAATATTGTGAAATGTTATGGCAATTTAAAACAACAGCTTTTTATTCAAATATATTCTAAAATGTAATGCATTACTGTGATGGCAAAGCTGAATTTTCACAAAATAGGTTTCTCTTCAGCCATAGATTAGAAAACAACTAGATGATCTAATCACTAGATTATATACTGCTTTCTTTACCTCCCTTTTTTCCTTTGCCCTTTTTAGTGCCAGGCTCAATATTGGACAACCCCACATCACTGGGTTCGTTCTTCACCGTGAAAAGGCAAACGACAGCGATAGTCATGCAGATCACCCCAGACATGGACATGATGAGTCTCCAATTATAGTACTGAACCAACACTGTAGTGATGATGGGTCCCAGACTTCCTGCCAGGTTCATACTGCAGCACAGGATGGCCCACCATGTCCCAAACTGAGACGGTTCAAACCACTGAAACAAGGCCAGTACAAGGACATTTTAATCAACTTTTCAGGAATAACCAATAAAAAAATATCAATATAGGATAAAGTGTAAAAATTACCATTTAAATGATTTTTTTGTGTTATTTACTAGTATTTAAAAGCTAGTTGTGTAGAAAAGGTTTTTAGTTTCTTTACGAAACCCAGGGTGCATGGACGATGTAGCTACACAGGTCAAAACTGCTCAAAAAAATTGTATAAAGCAAATAAAACTTCCTTTTGGGATGTTCTTGAAGTGAAAAACATCATAAAATTAAAGTCAATTCTAAAAAAGTTTTCAGCACTAGGGTTTGGTATAATCTACAATTATAATTACATTTTTGTATTTATTAATTCATTTTTCATCTAAAAAGACTACAAAACATCTACAAATCAATCTGATATGCAAGTAAATAATGTTAAGTTCATTAAAGTCAACTTAATTCCAAGAGCAATGCCTTTTAATGACCGTTATGCATTTGATCATCCCCTGAAATGTATGTACTACTTAATGGCATTAATTTTATTGCAGACCAACAAGTGCTTCCAGGTCGGTCGGGCACAGATAACTGCTGCTTGTTGCTTTAATTAGATTTAAGCGTATCGTAATGCTCCCAGCTTGACACCATAAATATGTGGACGGCATCAGCTGTTGCATCTAGAATACAAGCTGCAATGCATCAGGGTGAGACGTGAGGTCAGCAGTTAAAATCCCAGTCACATTGCCTTGCCAACACTGGAAGACAGGTGCGTATTGATGGATTTAAAGTTAAAGGGTTGGCCTTACCTTCCGAAGCACTTTTCCACATGGTGGCCAGCCGAAACCCTGACCAAACCCGTTCATGAACCAAAGCACAGTAAACATCATGACAGTGGATGACCATGAAAAGGCGATGTTTATGGCACCCACAATGAAGAGCCCGATGGAGAAGAGCCAGCGAGCGCTGATCTGGTCCGAAAGCACTCCGCTGATAAACTTACTGATAGCGTAGGCAAGAGTCTGGCTGCTGATGATCAGCCCTGCATCACAGGAAACAGGAAAATTCAAGGCTGAAGTCCTCTGGATGTTTTGCAGATCTGATTACTAAGAATCGTGCAGCAACCAAATACAAACTACGCCTATTTGATAAAAGAAAATACAGTTAAAAAGTTATATTGTGAACTGTTTTCTATTTAAATATATTTTTTTAAATGTTGAATAAAAAAAAATCTGTTTAAAAGTCTTAAAAAATTGAAAAGCTGAATTTTCAGCAGCCATTACTCTCTTCAGGGTCACATGGTCCTTTAGAAGTCATTCTAATATGCTGTTTTGGTGCTAAAAATAAAATTCTTATTATTATCAATGTTGAAAACAGCTGTGCTGCTTTTCAAAAGATCAAAATTAATTGCTTTTTTAATTAAAAAAAAAATGTACTGATCCCAAACTTTTGTTATATATGCAGAACACACAACACTCACCAAGTTCTTCTTTATCCAGATCGATCTCCTCCATCACCGATGGCATCAGAAAGGAGAAAGTCTTTCGGTTGAAGTAATACAGCATGTAGCCCACAAACATCGAGATGAATATAACTGTGCGATAATATCCATAACCTGCTGCTCCCATTTTTGCAGTTGTGAAATTATTAATAAATAAGCAGAAAATGTCAAATAAAAGAAAAACTTCAAAAAAGCTGCAATGTCAAGGCCAAGAAATGTGCTGGATAAAAATCTTTCAGTTCTGATAACCAGTTCACTCTGATGAAACTTTACAAACTTTCAAAAACTGATCCAAAGGTCTAATTCATTTAATCTGACTTCTACAGAGGGTATTTTCAACTCTTCTTCAGGTCCTTAAAGTTGCATGGGCGACAGATGCTCTTCGGCTGGCATTCAGTGATGTGCCTGGAAAACATCTCAGAGTTAGTTTACTTCAGTCTCTGTGCTTATTAGCTGTGAAGTTTGCCTGCATCTCAATACATCTGAGCAAAATCAAAGCATCAGCACTATTTAGACTTTAACTCGAAACAAATCACTCCAGACTGGAGTTTCATGAAAAGGTTATCCACTTTCTACAGACCTTGTGGAGTCTAAATGCTAAAGGGCTACTTGAATGGCCATGGTGCATGTAAGGGGGGGGGGTGTTGAACACGATATGAATTTGAAACATGATGCAGGTGTCAAGGGAACATCTCTTGCAAGAACGCCAAGACAGCAGATAAAAATAACGCTACACATGCTTGCTTCACATTGCAGGTGGACACATGCACTCTTATTGTAAGAAATTATGAAACCAATGACTTGTGTTAAAAAATAATAATAATGATGAAGCGTTGTGAATAAAAGAGATGTTTGATCTGCCCAGCGATCCTCCAGTGATTGTTACTGCGTTTAGAATGCCCTTGACATCGCGAGCGCGCACTGAAATCCGCACGAGATTATAAAAACGCAAAACCGCGTGGTGACGTCACTGCATCAAAACAGTGAATGCAGTAACAACAGATTCCGACCTCTACAACAAGCTTCCTCATTACCAACGTGCAGACTAAACGTGTTATGTTATGCTAAGATACATGGAGATAATTCTAGACATATATATTTATTGTTTAGACAGTTTAATGTTACTTTACTGTTTCATATATAAGGAAAAGTGAATAAAATATACCTCCAACAGTCCAGGCTTCGCGTTCACACAATGCAGGAGCTCCTTCTCTAATCTCTTTTCTGATTGGCTACCAACCTGTCATTTATGGTGCGGTGGGCGGGCTTTTAGCTTCTTTCGGTTTTCAGTGGCATCTGGGATATATGCATAAACTTTAGCTAAAATATTGTACATTTTATTGCATCTGTGGATTTATTTTTAAATTTACTCGAAATTACACCATTTCAAGAGAAGTATCAGAGAAGTACCAGACGTATACGTCTTTAATTATTGGACTGAATTGAAATGCATTTGGGGTAAATGGACCGATGTTTACTTTTGCATTACGTTTAAGGTGTGATTTGTACTTTTATATTTATTTCAAGACCTACATGTCCAAATGCAATGGTGCTAAAGCAAAGATCTGGCTCATTATTGCGCTAAAACCACTAGATGGCGCACTTAGAATGCATTATGTCCATTACATTGACATTGGACAATTAATATTATGTTATGCTAATATATTTATTATTCTCTTTCAAATAATATATAAACTGATAACAAATTTCAGAGACCATCTAGTTCAAAACAGATTAAATAATTTAAATCGTAGATTAAAGGTTTGTGAATTCTGTCCTTCAAACCTAAATTGGCTTAATATTTTTTTTGTCATGTTGTCAATTTTTATTGGTGAGGCTGTCCCGTATATTTTAAATGTTGTAATATTGTACACTTTGCTATTTTACATTTCTGTTCCATATCTAATATTGAGTAAAATGTTTGTCATATGTTCCACAGTTGTTTCACAGTTGTTATACATTATTAAATACATAAATTATAATAATAAATAATTTTTATTATTTTTTATTTTATTATAAATAAAATTATTATTCAATGGCAGTTTCCCATAGTGTTAATATAGTGAAACGTGCCCTAGCTTTTTAAATGAATACTTTGGAAGTGTGTTTATTCTGTCAGCATCTCCAGCAGTGTTCTGTTGCAGCGCAGAAAAGCTGAGAATGCTTTGTGCACCAACTCTCTGTGTCTGCTCATTCATTCTCTCAGGCCTGCGCTGCAACAGAACACCACTGGGGTCACAGACAGAATAAATGACTAATAAAATAAACATTCAAAAAAATTATCTAACTCTGGGGGCTCGTCCGGGATATTCCTAAAACACACGGGACTGAAAATCATCCTCGATCACAGGTAAGTTATTTTAATGTTTCCTGTGTTGGTAGGCTTGATTTTTTTAGATTGCCGTATATGTAAAATACTACCTAAGAGAGTTTGTCAGACAAAATTCAATGTTTTAAAAAATGTTCCTGCTGTAATGGTGGAACTTTAAGTTATGTGACTTTTTAGAAACTGACTATTTCGTCTCTCTGGCTATTAATTAGTACACACTTGTTTCTGTTTCTTTAGATCAGTGGTTCTTAATCCTGGTCCTTAAACTTTCTAACATGTTTGACATACTCCTTGTCATGCTAATTATATTATATAGCAAGGCATTACAGTAATCTAGGTTATTCATTTTAGGTAATGTATTCAGACTGTTTTTTGGATGACTTTTTACCTAACCTCAACTAACCATTAAATGTACCATATTTATATAAAAAATCAAAGAGAAAGAAAATATATTCCATTATTTGATACCAACATCCTGAAGTGCATTAAAAATGACATTACACCAGGGTTTCCCTAACTGGGGTTAATGTAAGAACCGCAGTGAGATTGTGAGTTGATAAAAAGCCAATAATTAATTTAGTCATATAAAGGTAAAATAAAAATAAATTATTTTACAACAAAAACTATCAAATTAAAACATTTGAACACCAAAAAAAATTGTGAACATTAAATGATATCGGAGAACTGTGAATATATGAATGTCTTGTTAAATTATTGAAATATTAAATTCCTCAGGGATATTTCAAGAAAATATTTTGTCAAAGGGGTTTAGCTGACAAAAATGTTTGGGAATCCCTGCATTACATGAAAAAAATTATAAATATAATTACAGAAATGACATTACATGCCCCAAAGTCTTTAAGGTTCGAAATATTTGTGCCTTGAATCCAGAACCAAGAGTTACTGAAGGTTACTGGATATGATTAAAACATAGTGTTTTGCAGTTATACATCACCAGTGTTTAGTAGCTTGCATATTTATTTGTTTAATACATAGTCTAATTGCTTGAGGGGTGCTTTTTGGCCCAAATTCAGAAGCATGGATCACATAATAAAAGGAAGCATTAAATAAGAAAAAGGAAGAATTAAAGAGATATTATGAGCAATTTACTGCCATTTTATGAAAAATGTATAGTCAAGTAATTCATAAAAAGTAACTGTAATCTGAGCATTTTAAAATGTAATATAATCCAGTTACGAGTGCTCAATTTTTGGAATCTGATTACATAATCCAGATTACATATAATCACTACCCAATGCTGAAAACAAACATATAGTATACACTGAAAAAATATACATGTCTAAAAATGTCAACACTAATGTCTAAGAGGTTGTTAAGTTAAGTTACCCTCACTTTTAAAATACCACAAAGTTCACTAGCCTTCTGACATGCTGTTTACATTTTTACAGCTAAATGTCACAGGAAACACTTAGTAGAAAACTGCAGTTGAAGTGACAATCTAATGCCTAATGTCTCTATAATGGCCCTGTCTACCCATGGAAATGTTCAGAAATCGACATCTCCATGGATCGACTCGTTATGTGTGTTTGTGCATGTGTGTGTCAGTGAGTGAGACAGACAGAGAGAAGCAGCACAGGATGCTTTACTCCTTTTCAGATGAGGTTGTGTTAATGTGTCTGTCTTCTTTTCTTTGTTTTGTAAAAATGAAACATTAGATTAGAAGGCGTCTTTTGATTTAGTTATTTTGTATTCTCAGAAAGCATTTGGAGAAGCAAGAGACGGAAAAAAAACAAGTGAGGAGTCTGTACAGAGTGGGACTCGGTACACTTGACAGGCGTTCAGGTAAGATAATCTCTCCTTCTGCAGTCAACAGACTGAACTATTATTAATCCATGCTCTGACTCCTGAATTACAGACCAGGTCACATGGAAGCGCTGTGCTAAGGATCTTATCTGTTTTGAAATGTTGCTCTGTGTTTCTTTCATGGGTTTAGTCTTCACAGCTCAGAAACTGTGATCACTGCAGCACGTGGACGTAACCGTGCAGTGTTATCTGTCTGCTCCGCTCTGGTGCTGCAGGCTAAAGGCTTTGATTAGTACCGTTAGGTTAGGTTTTTTTTTGTTTTAACTGAACAGTGTCATGTGCATTGACATCAATAAGCCAAACCACCCCAGGAGCTCAGCACTGTCCAATGAAGTAAAGACTGCATTAATAGTAGTGGTGGGCCGTTATCGGCGTTAACGTGCTGCGTTAACGCGAGACTCTTATCGGCGATAAAAAAAATATCGCCGTTAATCTATTCTCAAAGTTGGGTTGGGAGCTGGGTCTATACTACGCAAGCTATGATGACTTTCACCCTGATATTTTAGTGCAGATGTATACCTAGCCGAATTGCACTGTAGGAGGCGAGAACGAGTCTTCGAACTAGAGGCTCGCAGTCCGTGATGGACAGATTGTTAACGGCTGGTCTATGTGGTAATACAATCGGGCAGGACATCCAAACGCTCATCTATCATTCATCAACCTCAAATATGGCTTTTCATCTGAAAGATGTATGTAGTAGCAACTTTACATGGCCGCTCAATATGATGTTAACCTAGAGAAACGTGCGCTATTGAAGTGTTTGTGTGGAAGCGCGTTTGCTGCAGGACAGGCTCCGGTGCGCTCACTTGCTCTTAAAATCTCCGTCATTCTTGGTCATACAGATAAAAGTAGCCTAATACATCTTTCGAATCTGTAAAGACTACGTTTATTTGTTTGCACTCAGAATAACAACGAAACGTTGCGCTTTTAAGCAAACAGGATGCGCTTTAGGTCTCATGTGAACTTGAGCGAGAAAATCCGTCTTTGAAAAATATATTTATAGAGAGTGAAATGTCTAAAAAATAAAAATAGAAGACGTGTGTGTTAGCATGGATGATTTACATGAAATTTAATCTGTGCAACACTGTGCATAAGATGGCTTTCAGTTCAATATAATAACAAAAAACGACATTTTTTGAACAGTGTGAGCAGCAGATAATTGAGTGTTAAATCCTGTCATTTTACATTATTGACAAATTTGCCTATTTTGATATTGTGCAGTGCTTTGTTACAATTTGTATTGTTAAAGGCGCTATATAAATAAAGGTGACTTGACTTGACTTGACATTTTGGGTTTTTATTCAACTAATAAGGTGGGCACGCTGTGATCTGTACTATATTTCTACTGTAATTGACAGTTATCGGCAAAAAAACAACAACACGGGAGTAGGAGGGAATGGGAGTCATTCTTCCGGGAGTGGAACGGGATTTTCCCCCAGTTTTTTCGTGGGATTGGGACGGGAAGAGATTAAAGTTTGTGATGCATTTTGGAAACAGGAGATGAGCCCCTGGTCTAATGCGCCACCTGGCTTGAGAAACCCGTTCTCAAAGACTTACTTTTAGTCATTATTTGGGTAGCACACATATTCTGAATGCCTTCGGCAGAATTCAAATGAGCCATTTTAATCTAGATTAATCTAGATTAAAAAAATTAATCTATGCCCACCTCTAATTAATAGCTTTTAATGGCCTGATTGAATGATTTAGAGGCGCACTTAAAATGAGCTCTCTAAAAGAGCTGGTCTTCTTCATGTGATTTGTCAGGGAATTTTCAGCTTTGATATTTGCACATCTTTTGAAGCAGATAGGAGTAGGAAGAAAATCTCATATTAAGAAACAATACACATCAGTATGATAGAGAGAGGGAGAACAGAAGAGAGGAGCATTGCCAGTAAGAACAGTCTGTCATTCGTACCAGCGATCTACTGCCAGATTTGTTCCTCCTGTTGCCATAGCAACAGTCATTATGCATCATTTCAGATTGTAGAGTTAATATTCAGGAACTGGTACTATCTGTACCTGTATCATTGTAAACCGTGGTTCACACATATTATTAAAAAAATATATATTATAAAATCTGAAATGTGCAAGTTAAGAAGTAAAATCTCACAGTCTGCTTTCCATCTCTGTCTACTTTCATTGACTAATTTTAACCTCAGTCTGATTGAATGCATTGGTTTACACTTCAGTCTGATTTACACCTTGGTCTGATTTAGCTGTTTTATATACATTTCAGTTTAAATTTCAATGTCTGATTTCCGCCTCAGTGTGACATCTCGCTGTGATCTACACCCCAGTCTGATTTCACTTTCTGATTTCCAGCTTTCTTATTTCATTGTCTGACAGTCTGATTTAATAGTTTTATCTCCACGTCAGTATATTAGTGTCTGATTTCCATCTCAGTTTGACTTTATACTCTGATATCAACCTAAGTCTATCAACTTCTAAATTTCTCAGTCTGATCTCCCTGATTCCATTGTCTGATTTCCAACTCACTCTGATTCGGACTGTCTGTTTTCACCTGAGTTACAAATTGGTCTGATTTCACTTTTTATCTCCATTTTAGTTCACCTCAATCTAAAATCTCACTCTGATCTACACCCCAGTCTGGGTTCACCATCCGATCTCCCTCTCAGTCTGATTTCAATGTCTGATTCCCACTTTAATTTGATTTAACTCTCTAATATCCATCTCAGTCTGATTTTGAAGTCTGATATCCACCTCAGTCTGATTTCACTCCTTTATTTCCACCCAAGTCTAATTTTACTTTGTGATCCCAACCTGAGTCTGAATTCACCTTCTCATCTCCACCGGACTCCCAATTTCTTTGTCTTGTCTTCACCTTGGGATGATATCTACTGTGATCTACACGCAAGTCTGATTTTGCTTTCTCATTTCCAGTTATATAAGTTAACTGTCTACAGTCTGATTTAATCATCTGATCTCCACCGTGGTCTGATTTTAATGTTTGATTTCCAGCTCAGTTTGACCTTACTGTCTGATGTCAAGCCGAGTCTGATTTCACTCTCTGATGTCCACCTCAGTTTGATTTCACTCCCTGTCTGTATCTCATCTCAACCGGACTTTGATTTCATTGTCTTGTCTTCCCCTCTGATATCTCACTCTGATCTACAGCCCAGTCTGAGAATGAAACAGGACAGGCATTGTGTGGAGGAAAACCCACACTTTACAGCATGTACATAGAACTCTCATTCTTAAGGTAGTATTATTGTATTTCTCATGTTTTGAGAATTTCAGTTGGTGACGTTGTTGATGAGTGCCCTTTGTCTCCGCTGCCATCTCCCATCAGCATCCACAATTGCAGTCTTTGTCTGAATGAGAGGAAACATTCTTCCAGAGGGATGACGTCTCTTCTCCCTGCTGGACCTGGCACTGCTGACACCAGCACAACAGCCCCTCTCTCCATCTCTTATTGTCTTTTCTCTCTCAAAGTTCACCAGCAGGATATCTGACTGATGAACAGAGTGTGTAAAGGACTGTGTCAAGGCAAAGAAAAAAGATGAAACATGTAAGTGTAGCTGGCTTTAAATCGTTTTCATTTTCTATAGAGCAGATGCTGATATGCTTTCCTCTTAAATGCGATTTATGGTTTTTAACTATTTTACTGTCATAGTTTATAAGGATCGTTTCAAAATTCACAGTTGCTTTTTATGCACGCTTGAGTTTGTGCTGAATATATGGAGCTTCAGCTTCTCTGTCAGCCAATTTTAGCAACACAACCATATCTCCCACTAGGACACACACACACAATCAACAAACTGAGACAAGTGTGAGGCACCAAGCACTGCTACCTTTTTATTGGTTGTTTAAATGTTTGTCTAAACAGTAAGAAGTGAATCTGGGCTTGTTGTATTTTTATACCGGTCAGAAACCCTAAAAATCTTCATATCACATCTCAGTCATCCCCTAGCAATAAAACAGTAATAAAACCGCTATATTACCCGTTGTCCGGACGGCGATGATTTGATGGTTCAGGATACCTGGCCCCGGTGTCGGTACCCGCTCAGTCAGGTTCGTGCTTCGAGGCTCGATCAGAATGATATTCAGGTTCAGATAACAGGTTGATGTAAAGTAATTACTCAGAGGCTTATTTTAATAAAAGGATTACGAATCACCATAGCAATGGTTTCGTTTTATTAAGAATAATACTAACTCATAAGCAACATACAAAACACAACAGCGAATGTCTTCACCACGCAGGAACGGCCCTGTCTGGGTTTCTAGACAAAGCTTTTATAATACTGCAACTCATTTGCATAATCATAAAAACACGTCATACCTGCTTCCTTTCTTTATCCTTTCTTGCCTCCTTTTTATACAGGCGGACATGTACCCTTTGTGCTATAAACCCAGACACGACCTAATCACACGTTCACACCTTCACAGGAAAAACATCACTTACTCAGCAGTATAACACTTCTACTTCCCCTTTACTATATAGACAGGGTTACATGTTTTTCCTAACAATCTTGAGCTAATCACATATTTCAAACCGCATATATAACACTTCTATTCAGTGTAAGCAATACCTAAGTTATTCAGTAAAAGATTCCATTCTGCACGGTTCGTGCAAAATTCAGCCCTTTATTTGACCCCTCTCAGCTAAGCATATTCTGCCTTCTTAAGCAACAGCTAAAACTCATAAAAACAGCTGACATCTCTTTTCTTACAAAAGCTAAAGATAACAGTTAAAACACACCATAATACATCATCATAAATCTTAGCTAACATTTCTAGAGATGCATATCAGAAGAATTAAGTTGTAATTTATTCAATTCATTGTTTACACATTGCAAGCCCAAAGCATGATTATGCATGTTAATCATTCCCTTTAACAACTTCATCATTTTCTTATGTGTAATGATAACATATAATATATATATTGTTATAAGGGAAACAGGTCAATTTAGCTCAAAGGGAATCATTAATGATTTTATAGGGAATTTGAACAGACTCACTGTTTCACGGCGATTCACTGAACAAGCCGTATAACAAACTCTGCACTGGATATTAAAATCCCAAAATATAGTGAAAACACTATTAAATAGCACAGTAACAAAATCGACAGATTAAGGCATTAACTTATGAGCACAAAACACAAGATATTTCTCTTTTCAATATAAACAAGACTTTATTTATATAACTCTAAGACATGTAAACTAATCTACACA